>JBBPCX010068716.1:0-11971 GCA_037974365.1 Hydrocynus forskahlii
GGATGGGAGAACAGGTAATAACTCACATACTTTTCTCTAATCTGGGAGAAGCTCTACGAGTAACAGGAGGCACCACAATGCAACCACACCCAAAATGTGGCGCTGAGATACAATACTGACTGAAATTGATCCTGGTGGTTCTTGTGGCTGGAGCTATAGGCAGTTTGAAGATTGCTGTTTTTACTGTCTGTATCTTACATCATATATCTCACAGATATAACAACTGTTATATAAATTGACTATAAATACGTTCAGACAGGTGCCTTATAATTTCTGGACTCCTGTTGCTCTGCCTCCACTCTTCACAGATTCAGTGGTGTCTTGCTTGCACCCCCACCCTTGCTGTTATTCTTACCTGTGTCTTTCCAGTATATTAAAATAACAGGATATACACAGCGTGCTACAGGGGTTCTCAGTCCAAGTCTTGGTGACCCCCTTACTATACACATCTCATCAACTATATCCAGTTCAACTCATCAACCAATCAACAAACTTCTTGAGAGCTGGGTCAAGTATGTGGAGCAGGGAAAACACAAAAATGTGCAGACAATGGAGTCTTTCCTCGAAAAAACATTGACATGCATGAAAGGATGTAGTCAGGTCACCCCGTGGAGAGTACCGTAGTAAAAACACATTTAAGAATGTCTTTTCGTGTGTGTGTGGGGAAATAGGGGTGGGGATATTTTGTGTCCAATGTTTGATCTAATATAGTTCCGATTCTAAATGGTTTAGCAGAGATTTTTATATCCACAGTGATGAACAATCAGAGAAAATCAAGACTCCCCCTGTGTTAAAAAGGACATTATCAGGTCAACGGGCAGTGGACCCATCCTTTGAACCTTCCAGGTAAATGCACTGTGTTCTGCTTGTTCACATCCAACTGCTAAAGTTAGCTCCACAGTAATTGGCACCCTTGGTAAAGAAGGATAAAAAGCTTAGCCAAAATATCTTTGTGGGTAACAAACTCCTACTAGGAAAAAAAATCCTTTAAAGGTAATTTAGTCTAAGAGGAAATAATCATTATTAGAATTTATATGTTTATTTTTGTAATAAATCTCACATATGTCACAATTATGTGCACAATTGTCATGTCTAGTACGTCTCGGTCATGCCCCTAACGAAGTCAGTCGCCCAAATATTAGGGGATATACGGCTCTGAGCATGAAGGTATGTGTGGTATGATTGGTCATTAGTTGTTTAGCAACTTAGGTGTGGTAGTGGAGCCTCATTTACTCCATACCTGGGTTGCTACGTACCTAACGACATGTGCATCTGTTTTGTGTTTTCATGGAGTAATACCCGCTTAGTGGTTAATTGTCTCTGTTGTGTGATTGGCTGTGTGATGAGGTGTAAGGATATTTATAGCCAGCCAGGCCTCAGAATCTTTGTGTGGTCACCCCATTCCTGCCACTGTGCGTGTTTGTGAGGAAGTGTTGAAGGTTGGAGGTCTTGTTTTGTGTGTTTCCAGGCGTAAGAAGGGAAAGGGCAGGTTCAGCTTAAGGACCCGTGTTGAGCGGCTAAAACCTGTATCTACCCCTGCAAGACAAAGGGCTTCTTGCAGCAGCGTCCCCCGTTTGTGTTCATGAACTGTTGTGATTGGAGTGAAGGTCCTCCGATATATTATGTTGTGAATTTCTGATTAAAAACTTATTTCCACTTCAACTCAGTCTCAAGGAACTATGTCCACACAGCACGACATGACAACAATTATGTGCACTTCTGCATTTAAGACAACCTTCTTTTATTTAACTGAAGTCTTTGTGACCCCAACATACTACCGTACAGTAATCAGTTTTATTATTTTTGTCGTTCTTTTCCGTGTGTGTTTCCGGGTGACATAAATGTGCATCTCGTTCCAGGCAGGCTCCGGTTGTTTTAAACTTTCAAATAATTGTTCTGTCCTGTTCCAGTTTTACTTCTGTTACCAAGGGTGCCAATAATCATTTTTGAGTTGACTGTATATCTTAGTCAAGATGGTGTTCTTCTATAAACAAATGGCTGAAAAACTGTCAATGAATAAATTATTTAATTAACCCCTGTCATGCGTGTAAACATAGTGATAAAACATATCCTCAGAGCCGTTTCCCCTGTATCCAGCGTCCTGTCTATGAAGAGCACCTTTTCAATGCATCATCCACTCGACTTCAGAGGAACACATCAAAGGTAATAAAGCGAAGGCCGTCTCGCACACAGGTCACATGACACACCAGGGGAATGGGAAAAGCACGTCACATGATATAAAAGCTAGATAATGCAGGTAGACCATGCTCGGCCATTGAAACATCACCCTCAGCCATACAGTCTTCTAGACCTTCAATCCGTGAGTACTCCGGCCTTTATCATACCTTGTGTGTGAGTGAGAACACGGGTTCCGGTGGGAATCCTAACTCTAGCGACAGAGCGTTCTTATAACAAAGTGCGTGAGCTACCTATCCTCTCATGCTACTCCACATTTGGGTTCTTCCATCACGCTAGCGTCTGTCCTCCGTCATGACAGAATGACTGAGCCCTCAGTCGTGAATCTGGCGGAGTTTGCCGCTATGTGTGATGTTGTTACACAGTAGGCTGCAGTGATCGCACAGTTTGAACGAAACGTTGCTGGCTTGCGGCAGGCTCTTCACAAGTCCTTTGTGGCTCAATCTGAGCTTGCTCAGCGAGTCACCGCGCTCAAGACTGCCGTGCGTGAGCAGGCTGCTGAGCGGGCAGCACAACAGGCGGCACCCCAAACTTCTTCCCCTCTTCCAGCATCACCATCCTCTTTCATTCCCAAAATGTCTCTACCAGATAAGTAGGAGGGGACTGGAAGTGTGATGTGTTCCTGACATAGATGAATATGCTTTTTGAGTATCAGGAGGAGCGTTATTCCACCGACCGAAGCCGCATCTCTCTTCCAGGCAGGAAGCTGAGTGGGACACAGCAGTCTTAAGGTCGAACTCAGAGATAGCTCGCTCTTATCCTGAGTTTTGTCGCCACCTTAAGGCCACATTCCAACATCCGGACAGTGAGGTGGAACACAACTGCAAACTTTACCATCTACACAGGTACAGCACTCTGTGAGCCGGTATGCGGCCGAATTCAAGACCCTGGCTGTTTAGACCAAATGCGGGGATGCCGCGTTCCAGACAGCCTTCTACGTGGGATTGGCTCCCCATTTGAAGTTAGCCGGGCAGAAGCTCCCAGTCACTGTCGATGGCCTCATACAGCTCTGCCTCCAGATTGATCAGAAAATGAGGTCTCGCCTGAGGCCAGCCCCTCGTACCGCACCTATAGCTGCCCCACGGACGCGCCGGTCATCTGCTCCTTCTACCACCTCAGAGTCTGTGTCTGTCGGTTTACCACCTCCATCCGTGGACCACTGCGGAGCCAGTGGGGAACCCATGCGTCAAGAAGAAAGAGACAGATGCTACCATGAGGGGCTGTGTGTCTATTGCACCCCTAAAGGTGTGACCATGGATCCCCTGAAACTGGAGGCTGTGCATAATTGGCCCATACCCAAAATGCTTAAGCCGCTCCAATGTTTCTTGGAAAAATTTTATTCCATTCAACAGTGGTACAGGGTAGGGGACCGCACGCTGTTGGCCATCAAGTGTGCCCTGGAAGAGTGGCGTCACTGGCTCATGGGCTGGGCACCCAGGAATCCGTCGGACTGTTACATTTATTAGAAGAGCATTTTGGTGTCCATAGATGGGAAAAGACATACAAACCTACGTCCAGGCATGTGCGGTGTGCGCCTGAGCTAAAACATCAACCCAACCAGCTCCAGGTGATCTTCAACCTTTACCTGTTCCTCATCGCCCGTGGTCGCACATCGCACTGGATTTTGTCACTGGCCTGCCGGAGTCGAGTGGAAAGGACATCATCGTTACCATTGTGGATCGGTTCTCCAAGGCTGTGCACCTGGTGGCATTAGCTTGACTCTCCACTGCCAAAACCACTGTGGAATTGATATTAGAGTATGTAGTCCAATTGCATGGGTTCCCCAGGGACATTGTCTCGGACAGAGGGCCCCAGCTCACGGCCAAGTTCTGGCGGACCTTCTGCCGTCTGATTCGTTCATCCAGCAGCCTTTCTTCTGGATACCACCCTCAGATGAACGGTTAGACGGAGTGGGCCAACCGACAGCTGGAGAGCTTTCTGAGATGTTTTGCGGCTGATTGGCAGCGCTCCTGGGCCTGCTACCTCATTTGGGCTGAGCTGTCTCATAATCTCCAACAGGTCTCAGTCCTTTTGAGGTATGCTAAAGGATTTGGATGCACCGTAGGCCCAAAAGCACCACCATCGGCACCCTCCAGGACGTTTGTTCCACGTTGGTAACAGGGTATGGCTATCCACTAAACACCTGCACTTGCACACCCCCTGCAAGAACCTCTCCCCCCTGTTTATTGGACCCTGTCACCTACCAGCTCCAGCTGCCTGCCGTGCTCCTGGTCCATCCTGTTTTTCATATTTCCTGTTTAAACCTGTTGTTTTTCCCCCCCCATTTCTCCCCAGATACACAAGTCTTCTCATATATTAGTTAGATATTCTCAGATTATTTTCTAATGCTTAGTCAAGTTTAAAGTACAAAACTGTGCACAGGGTCCTGAAGACCAACTTTAGAAATGACTATGTGGCCCTGTAAACTGGGGTCTTGAAAGAACACAGTCTCATTCCGCAATATATTTGTGTATGGTTAAGATTACAACAAAGTTCTTATAAATTTTACTTTGGATTAGGTATGGATAATTATGAACCTTTGTCTTTACAGTGCCTGCAGACTGGAAGAAAGTACAGACTCAGAAGAGGACAGTTTTGATTCCATGGAGATGTTCAGTGACCTGAAGGAGGAATACTGTACAAGTGATCACAGGTACCCCAACCAGATGTAACCAAAAAAAACCTCAAAAGACTCAATGGGACAGCCGGTGGCCTAGTGGTTAGGGCGCTGCCCATGCGATCAAAAGGCCGTAGGTTCGAATCCCAGGACTGTTAGTGTCATCACTGAGGTATCCTTGAGTAAGGTACCGTCCCCACACACTGCTCCCTGGGTGCCCCGTGTTGGTGGCTGCTTGATGAATGGATTAAATACAGAGAAAGAAGTTCACACTGTGTACAGTGGTGTGTTCATGCGTAACTATAAGGGCTTGCCTATTCCCACGCATTGAAACACTAGGAGCATGAAAACTAACATGCATTACTTCCAAGAATGTTTCCAAGCAGCTACTAGTGCAGCACTGTTGGACAGTTCAGTGGGCTTGGAGGAGAACACTAACTAACCAAATCTGTTATGCCAGGTAATATAGGGGAATATAGGGGGTCCTGAAAGAATGGATTAAGAACCACTGGTGTAGGCAATGACTGCAGAATTTCTCTCATACGTAGATCTTTCACATATTATTACTGATTCCATTTTGCCAAACACATACATCTCTATCAAAACTGTAACATGTTTTGCAATCGAATTTGTTGAAGCTAATAGCGGAAAATAAGGTTTAGCTAGTCAGTTAAGTTAATTTAGCTAGAGTCATCTCTTTTACTAAGATCTTATTAAATAACATGATTAAAATAACATCTTGTGTTCCTGTGGAACAACTGAGGTAGAAACATAAAAAAGTTATGTGTAGACCCATTGTCAAACACGCCTATACTTTATATGCACCATATTTTGTCAGCTCTCATTCCTTATGCTCATTTTCTATCTTTCTTTTTTTGGAATTGAAAATCAAAATAATTATTGTCTAATCAATTATATCAATTTTCTGACTTAGAATCAGACTTGACCACAGACGTTGAGGTGACCACAGACTTTGTGGAAGTGAACAATCCTAGTCATAAGCTGATAATGCCACTTTAATGCCAGTTTCTTTTTGTATGGTGTTGCTTTTTATTGCACTTACCTGATTATTCTGTTAGTGTAACTATTGTGGCCCCACTCTGGCACAGTGGGTATCACTGTTGCCTCACACCTCCAAGATTGGGGGTTTGAACCCAGGTCCTGGCCTTGTGTGTGTGTATGTGTGTGTGTGTGTGTATGTGGAGTTTGCATGTTCTCCTCGTGGTGGTGTGGGTTTCCTCCTGGCTCTCCAGTTTCCCCCACTGTCCAAAGACATGCGCGTCAGGAGCACTGGTGTGTGTGCGTGCCTTGTGGTGGGCTGGTGTCCCGTCTGTAGGGTCCCTGTCTCACTTTAGGACTAAGTGTTTTCAGAAAATGAAGGAACCATTGCAAATCAGGGAATGCTATTAATGGTAATGAACAGCTAAATTAAGCAAAAATAGAGAATTACCTAAAGGTATATTTTCTCATTTTTATATTTTGTGTCAATAAAAGTTTCATTTATGAAACGACCTCTAACTTTTTTAGTATCATAGTTGCGTTAATGAAGTTCTGCCACATGCACCACTAAATCTCGAGCGCTTGTCTTTACATTGAATTTGTGATATTCTGGCGCCTCCGTGAGGTCAGTCAGAGTATCACGTCTGAGGGTTAAATTGAGAGCCATTTGGAAATTGAATAACACTGAAACTAATGTTCACTACACAACTGAGCTTCATTACTTTGCACATGGAAAACACAGAGGTGTTAAATATTGAGGGAAAACAAGTATTCAGCAGTTTTTGCTTTTTTTTATTATTTAATACACTCTAAGTCCACTTTAAATTCATGACTGTAATGTCTTTTGATTTGATCAATCTAAATATGAACAGAATTTTGAATTGAAACACTAGGAGCATGAAAACTAACATGCGTTACTTCCAAGAATGTTTCAGAGCAGCTACTAGTGCAGCACTGTTGGACAGTTCAGTGGGCTTGGAGGAGAACACTAACTAACCAAATCTTTTATGTCAGGTAATATAGGATAAGAGGGAGGGCCATCTCTCTTTGACACACAGCCATAGATTGCTGTGGCATCACTGAGTTTGATGTGGCATCACTAACTTGAGATCTCCTAATGATAAGGGCCAAAATTAATTAGGAGCTCACTCTTGAGATAAAATACAGTATTCCATATTTAAAACAATAACAGTGGATTACTTTCTTCCTATCTCTTCTAAATCCTTCTCTGCTAATACTTTCAGTTCCTGTTCTAATCATTTGGATTTGGAGCAGGCTCCAAACTGTGTTTATCAAGGTCCCAGTGATGGTAATGACTGTCTCTATAATAGATAGATATAACATTACATACTATTGCACACACCTTATACGGCATAACATACACATAGTCACTAAAATAATTAATTATAATTAATTTCAGTTGTGCATTTGTGGTTACTGCATATTTAATGCTTCAGTCTTTCTTTTTTTTAGTGAGCATCCTGAATGAGGCTAAAGAGAAACTAAAGGAAAGATACAGAGAAGAGAAAAAGGGCATTTTTGTAAAATCAGAAAAACACAGCAGGCCTATTTTGCTCAATGATGTCTTTATCGAGCCCTACATCACAAAGGAAGAAGATGAGAAAGATGAGAGCCATGAACATGAAATGAGAGAGCCAAAGCCAGCATCCAATCAAGTTGCATGCACCATCTTCATGCAATATCCTGAAAAGCAAAAGAGTATCAAAACCATGCTTACCAAAGGAATTGCCAAAATTGGCAAAACCATTTATCTGCAGAAGTTTGTTCTTTCCTGGGCTGAGGGAAAAACCAACCAGGAGATCGATTTGATCCTTGCACTTCGTTTATGGGACTTAAACCTGAAGGAGGAAAATGTCAGTTTAACTGAGCTACTCCAACACTTCTTCCCACAAGTAAAACAGATCAATCTGAACACAGTAAGAATCATGATTATTTTTGATGGTCTGGATGAATATTGCCTTCCCCTGGATTTCCAACACAATACTAACTGGACTGACCCAACCAAGCCAACAACAGTTGATGTGTTACTGACAAACCTCATCAAAGGAAATTTGCTGCCTTCTGCCTTCCTCTGGATAACCTCGCGACCAGAGGCAGCAGACTCAATACCTTCAGAATATATCCAGAAGGTCACAACAATCCATGGGTTTAAAGATGCCCAGAAGGAGGAGTACTTCCACAAGAGAATCCATGATAAAACTAAAGCCAGTGGAATCATCGAACACATCAAGACATCAAGAGTCTTCCATGGACTATGCCACATACCAGCATATTGCTCGCTTGCAGCATCTGTTCTACACGATACCATGGATAACACAACTCCTCAAACACTGATACAGAAGCTTACTTCCTTCCTCCAAGCAGGCCTTCAGGCAAAAGCTCTTACAGACTTGAGTAGCACCTAAAGCCTGAGTGGGAAGTTGTTAAGCTGTTAAACTTGTTTTAAGTTTAAAGACGAGTTTGAACATTCAGGAGAACCATATTCAACTGCAAACTCAACTATTAACCTCAGGCAAGACTCTTTGTGAAAAAGAAACACTTTCTATTTGCTTTGGTGAAACTGATGGTAAGTTCTTTTTGAAATCATTCCGTTGCTAGTCCATCTGTATCTTCTCAAATGCTAGCTGTAAACTGGGATAGCTATAAATTAAGCTGCCTGATGATTTTGCTGAATGCACTTTCTATTGCATTTTCTTTTTGTTATGATTTTTGGTCAGTACTTTTTTAGCATTTATATTTTAGTGTAACGCAAATGGGTTCTGTTGAAATACTGGATATTAATTGTTACTGAATGGTCCAGCTGAAAGGCAGCATGGTCATAAGCAGGGCAAGGAGTTGATTTAAGAGTTGATTCTTTCAATTACGGGCATTTAGGAGTCAGGTGTCAAGGAGGGCCTCTTTGGGGGTCCTGAAAGAATGGATTAAGAACCACTGGTGTAGTCAATGACTGCAGAATTTTTCTCATGCATAGATCTTTCACATTTTGCCAAACACATACATCTCTATCAAAACTGTAACATGTGTTGCAATCAAATTTGTTGAAGCTAATAGCAGAAAATAAGTTTTAGCTAGTCAGTTAAGTTAGTTTAGCTAGAGTCATCTCTTTTGCTAAGATCTTATTAAATAACATGATTAAAATAACATCTTGTATTCCTGTGGAACAACTGAGGTAGAAACATATGAAAGTTATGTGAAGACCCATTGTCAAATACGCCTATACTTTATATGCACCATATTTTGTCAGCTCTCATTCCTTACGCTCATTTTCTATCTTTCTTTATTTTTGGAATTGAAAATAATTATTGTCTAATCAATTATATCAATTTTCTGACTTAGAATCAGACTTGACCACAGACGTTGAGGTGACCACAGACTTTGTGGAAGTGAACAATCCTAGTCATAAGCTGATAATGCCACTTTAATGCCAGTTTCTTTTTGTATGGTGTTGCTTTTTATTGCACTTACCTGATTATTCTGTTAGTGTAACTATTGTGGCCCCACTCTGGCACAGTGGGTATCACTGTTGCCTCACACCTCCAAGATTGGGGGTTTGAACCCAGGTCCTGGCCTTGTGTGTGTGTATGTGTGTGTGTGTGTGTATGTGGAGTTTGCATGTTCTCCTCGTGGTGGTGTGGGTTTCCTCCTGGCTCTCCAGTTTCCCCCACTGTCCAAAGACATGCGCGTCAGGAGCACTGGTGTGTGTGCGTGCCTTGTGGTGGGCTGGTGTCCCGTCTGTAGGGTCCCTGTCTCACTTTAGGACTAAGTGTTTTCAGAAAATGAAGGAACCATTGCAAATCAGGGAATGCTATTAATGGTAATGAACAGCTAAATTAAGCAAAAATAGAGAATTACCTAAAGGTATATTTTCTCATTTTTATATTTTGTGTCAATAAAAGTTTCATTTATGAAACGACCTCTAACTTTTTTAGTATCATAGTTGCGTTAATGAAGTTCTGCCACATGCACCACTAAATCTCGAGCGCTTGTCTTTACATTGAATTTGTGATATTCTGGCGCCTCCGTGAGGTCAGTCAGAGTATCACGTCTGAGGGTTAAATTGAGAGCCATTTGGAAATTGAATAACACTGAAACTAATGTTCACTACACAACTGAGCTTCATTACTTTGCACATGGAAAACACAGAGGTGTTAAATATTGAGGGAAAACAAGTATTCAGGAGTTTTTGCTTTTATTATGTAATATCAGGAGTTTTTGCTTTTATTATGTAATATCAGGAGTTTTTGCTTTTATTATGTAATACACTCTAAGTCCACTTTAAATTCATGACCGTAATGTCTTTTAATTTGATAAATCTAAATATGAACAGTATTTAGAAACCACAAATTAATATCATTAGCACTTCATTATAAAGGTGTTATTGGCAATTACAGCTTTGAGGTATCTTCAGTAAGAAGTACTTCACTTTCCTTCAGTATATTGGTTCAGTTTTGGTCTATTTCATTTGACAAACCATTTACTTATCCCCAAGGTTATGAGGTTACATGTTTGACCTGTAATTTCAAAATCCTCCATAGATTGTCCAACAATGGGATTCAAGACAATTGATTAGTTAGGCCATAAACAGTTGTAAGTTATTTTCATTTGGGGTTGTTGTCTTGCTGAAACATGTCTTCTCCCCATTCCTTGGCATAAGAAATTCTCCTTTATTATCTCCCAGTACATCATTACAATTGTTTTTCTTTTATAATGTTAATGGAATAACAGTCTTATATCTTATGCTGTTCTTGAGCTAATACACACAACTCTTCAGTATTCAAACATGACAAACAAAGATTTGTTTTTTGATTTGCCACGAGAACACAGTTCTAAAACACACAGATCGGAGTGTAAGAACAGAGACTGTTGTGCAGTTGCTTATTGTTCTCTGTGTAATTGTCTAAAAAGACTTGTGACATAATAAATAATAATACATTATGTGTGGTATAATGCTGGCCCAGTAATTAAGTTCGATGAAACCAATTTGAAACCTTGTTACAGTCGAACTTTTGCATCTGCACTTTCCAGTGAACTCAATTAGTTAAACACAGTTTCTAAATGAATTAATCTCAGCTAATTCAAATACTGCCAGTTTTAGATTGCGCAATCTACCAACACACTCTACTAGGCTAAGGCAGGTAGTGTAGTGGCAGAGGCGAACGCAGGTAGCATAGCGGCAACGGCGAACGCAAGTAGCGTAGCAGGGCCGCTAAAGCGGGTAGCAGGGCCGCTAAAGCCTAGAGCAGAGCTGCTAAAGCCTAGAGCAGAGCTGCTAAAGTCTAGAGCAGAGCCGCTAAAGCCTAGAGCAGAGCTGCTAAAGTCTAGAGCAGAGCTGCTAAAGCCTAGAGCAGAGCTGCTAAAGCCTAGAGCAGAGCTGCTAAAGTCTAGAGCAGAGCCGCTAAAGCCTAGAGCAGAGCCGCTAAAGCCTAGAGCAGAGCTGCTAAAGCCTAGAGCAGAGCTGCTAAAGCCTAGAGCAGAGCTGCTAAAGTCTAGAGCAGAGCTGCTAAAGCCTAGAGCAGAGCTGCTAAAGTCTAGAGCAGAGCTGCTAAAGTCTAGAGCAGAGCTGCTAACGTCTAGAGCAGAGCTGCTAAACTCTAGAGCAGGGCTGCTAAAGTCTAGAGCAGGGCTGCTAAAGTCTAGAGCCGGGCTGCTAAAGTCTAGAGCCGGGCTGCTAAACTCTAGAGCAGGGCTGCTAAAGTCTAGAGCAGGGCTGCTAAACTCTAGAGCCGGGCTGCTAAAGTCTAGAGCCGGGCTGCTAAAGTCTAGAGCAGAGCTGCTAAAGTCTAGAGCAGAGCCGCTAAAGTCTAGAGCAAAGCTGCTAAAGTCTAGAGCCGGGCTGCTAAAGTCTAGAGCAGAGCCGCTAAAGTCTAGAGCAAAGCTGCTAAAGTCTAGAGCAGAGCCGCTAAAGTCTAGAGCAAAGCTGCTAAAGTCTAGAGCAGAGCCGCTAAAGTCTAGAGCAAAGCTGCTAAAGCCCAGTAGCCATGTTTTTATGAGAAGCCTTATAATTGCCTAATTTTGTGCATTTGTTCTGTTACAAAAGCAGGCATTCTTACTTTTTTAAATATTTGAATTAGGGCTGGGAATTTAACGCGTTAATTAGATTAATTAATCACAGAAAAAAATAACGCGTTAATATTTTTA
>JBBPCX010068717.1:0-11971 GCA_037974365.1 Hydrocynus forskahlii
TACACTTTCTGCTGTGACAACAATGCAAATTTCCCACTTGTGGGATTAATAAAGGTTTCTCTCATCTTATTTTACTAAGATTCATAACACTTGTACAACAAAATAATCTAAAAGTTTAGCAAATGTTGTGTAGATGAAGAAGAGAACTATGATGTTGCCTCACCTCATCAGGCCTTTGAAGCTGATTTTTTTACGTCTCTTCAGTCCTCTCTTTTCATCTTTCCACACATATGTTAACCAGGGGTCAGGCTGTAAACAGCGGAATTAGAATGAACAAGTTATTTTGGAATTTTTTTTAATACTACAATAATCATGAGGGATGAGTAATAAACACAAAAATGGTTCACAGTTTGTGGAATGGTAGTATGCAGCTAACAAACATGTTTATACAAATAAAGCCTTAAGTATTGGCAGGTTTAGTAGGCTTACGGCTTTTTGGTGTTCAGGACTGCTCCAATCAGTTGACATAAAGTTTAGTGGCCCCTTTAGTCATGCATGAACACACCACAGCACAGCACACAGTGTGACCTCTGTGTAATTGCTCTCTGCTTTAAACCCATTCACTAAGTGAAGCAGTGGGCCAGTGTGGAGCAGTGTGTGGAGACAGTCTCTTGCTCAAGGCTACCTCAGTGGTGCCACTGGCAGTCCTGGGATTCAAACCAACAACCTTCCGATCACAGGGACAACTCCCCAACCACCAGGCTACCAGCTGCCCCAGTGGCTCATATGCATGAGTGTTACCTGGTAGTAGAAGAATGGGGAGAGGATGTAACTGATCATCTCCTGGTGGAACACTGGGGTGAGAGAGCCAGACATGGGCGGCACCAGCCAGACCCAGTCAGAAGGACAGCCCCCCCGCAGACGCACTTCAGTCTCCATGTGCTTCATGAAGGACTCGGCCGCAGAGTGGTGGTCAGTGATGGTCACCTTATTTTTCTACAGCACAAGACAAGGTAGGACGCCACGACTATGAACTGCCTTTACATCAAATTTTAAGAGTCCTTCCTCATGCATAGACATGCAATAGAAACCAATTTCTGAATTTGAACCCCAGTGTCTGCAACTCTGCACAGAAATGTCAGTTCATGCACATTATGGTTTAATGTATTTTATGAACTTGTGTATTTTTGTTGTTTCCATGTTTGGGATGTAAATAGAAGATCATTTTTAGGTGTGCATTTGATATACATCTAACTCTAAAAGCCCAAATAGTCTCAATCTTGGTCATACCTGGAAACTATGCATCACAGCAACATTGATGGCAACCAGAGCCTCATCCTTCCACAGTGAGGACAGCCTGTGTGTCTCTAAGCCCATTAAATGACCAACCCGCTTTATAACACAAGACAGAAGAAACAGAATTAGAACATTAAAGATCTTGAACCCCTTTCACCCACGTATAGACTGAACTGAGGGTACCTCGAGAATGTTGTAACGCTGGGGGTCACAGAAGTCCCTCACTCCGATCTCAGTGCCCATATACCAGCCGTTGAAGGGGCACGCTGTGAACTCAAGACCACCAATCTCCAGCAGCATGTTGGCCACTGCAGGCAGGGCGTACCATTTGAGGTTCAGATCCTTGAACCACTCATAACTGAAATAAAAAAAATTGCACAAATCCGAATAAAAGACTCACAAAAGCTTTAAGACACTGCAAAAAATCTTTATATAAAAAAACAAGTAAAATAAAAACAAAACAAGAATCAACATTCCAAAATCAAGTACAATTATCTCCCATAGTAGTGACAACGTCACTTGTTTTCTTAAAACAAGAAAAAGCTTGTAATGTTTTTACATTTTGTTATTATATAGTCAAGTCAGATCTTTTAATGACAGAAAAAATGAAATCTGCAATATCTTTTCAAGATTTCCTGGCTTATTCATTTTTTCCAGTAGGTCTAAGCACTTAAACTACAAACATTAGGTCTATTTTCGCCGTCCGAGTGCTGTAATCCCAGTGAACAAAACAATACAGTGGACTGAATGATAAAATCTGACTCTACTCCATCAGAATTCATACTCTACAAATAAACAAATCTGTGGCCTTCACTCACTTCCAAGCTCACACTAATTAGATGACATACACACATGCCATTACTGAATAAAGAAGCAAAGAAATGAGCTTGAAAGACATTTGCTGGAAACTATCCAGCAGCAGTGAAAGTCCTGAAACCAAAATTATGCATTTCACCAATGTGTTTTACTGCCACATACTTTAACCAGTACTTGGAAAGAGTAACCTTTGCTCAGGTTCAGCTAATTCAGTTTCTCAGCGCTGTAGACTTGGGTGCACCTCGCAGGCTCCAGGCCTTAGCACTTCACTCGCATTCACACAGAGCTCAAGAAAGCTAATGAACAGATTTGCAGGGTGAAGTGTGGAGGTATTCTGAGGAGTCCCACTGGCCACTGGACCTCCTTGGTGTTGGCTGGCAAAACTGATTTGGTATGTCTGGATGAAAGAATGTAGCAAAGAGACAGGTTTAACTGAGGACTTAAGGCTTTGCCACTCAAACCCACGAAGGGTTGGTTGATTTAAAGACTCTTTTATTGCAGACCCTTCAGTGGCAGGGGAATGGCTTGGAATTCTGGCGTTCATGGAGCCAGGAGATTTGCTCAAGTTTTCCTCTGAGCTTAAGTAGAATACAAGCTGCCTCAAAGTACTACAGTTAAGGACCTTGGGGTTCTCCACATGAACAACATGAACTAAACAATCAATTCACAGTTTTACAGATTTGCCACGAGATTGGTTTGTATCTCATAGCACCTTTGTAAACAACAAAATAAGAATCTGTAATTTTGTGCTGGAAACATTTACAGGCTTGTCAATCACCCAACAGCTTTGTTTGTATTTACGAAACATGTTTCTCATGCACTCTCTTGTTTTTCGCAAGAATGTTGCTTGAGTGCAGTCATCATGCTTCTATCAGCATTGGTTGATATTTAAGCAGGACAATATTCAATAAAATGTAATCTATAGTCATTAGAAAATGCATAAAATGATCTCATTTCCGTGCATCTGATGTTATGTTCATTATTTAAGCTGCTAAAAACTGGGGTCTCCTCCGGGGGTGGGGGAGGGTTGTGTTGGAACCTCAGCGCTCTCAGCGCTCATCAGGCAAAAGGTAGAGAAACAGGTTGCTAGTCCATTGCAGGGCCATTATTTATGTTAATAGTACTGACTGTTTTGTACATAATTCTATGTGGTACCTTTGCTTATTTACCTAGTTTTACATTTAAATTGCAGAATGTAAGCCATAGCCACTAAGAACTGCCCCCTATCCCCAAACCAGGATTTCCAAATGTCCATACTTTTTCATATCCAGTCACTGTAAAATAAAGCTTGTCAGTCAAATTTGTATTACTAAGCTATATTTGAATAAGTTAAAAATTGTTCTCATTCATTGCATATTGCATAAATAAACCTAAATAAAAACAATTTAACTAGCAATTTAACAAACAATTAAAAAAAATAAGTGTTTCAGCAGCTCTACTCAATAATACCCCATGCCCAGAAAATCCCTGAAATCTGTGAAGAGAGTTTTAAAGAGCTGTGTATATCACTTACTGTGGGTGCTCCATAGGAACCTCTAGAATCAACTCTGGGGGAATCTCAAACAGTTCGGGATCCTCCCCGTTGGCCTGCAGGACCAGTGGCAGCACATCAAAGCAGCCATACTTTGGTGCCCATCCAAGCTGGGTACAAAGCTGTTGGAAGGCAGAGATGTGACACTTGAACAGGTAAAACAGGGTACTGTGTTTGTACAACCCATTGTACGCAAAAGCTAATGACTTAATGTTCAGCAAGCCTCAGCAAATCAGACATAAGATCCGTGAAGTAAAGACAGCTTAAGCTGAACTGTGCCTGATACCTGAGTGAATTCCACATTAGCAGGATCCCCAATCACACTGCCATCTTCCATCTGATAGCCAGCATATCTTATGAGCTGACTGTTCCAAACACGGAAATCATGTTCTCCATCGGTTCTTTGAGGGAACACAGTGATGACGGATCTGTCAAAATAACAATAACAACAATAAGCAAAACACAAAAACAAGATCAAGGTAAAAATATAAATAGTATATCTGAACTGTTCCTTAAAACACTACTACTACCACTATTACTACTACTACTACTACTATTACTACTACTACTAATAATAATAATAATAATTGCCCATAGTCTTATCTTTTAGAGATCTGCCAATCTATTGTTATGATAAATGATCCATACAATGTGTACGAAATTATAAAGAGGAGAATGTGACGGTTTAAAAGAAGAAGAAGAGAATCAGACAAACAGAATCACCTAAGCACATCCAAGTTTTTATTTTAAAAAACTAAAAGCATCTTGGTTTCGTGTCCATTTTTAAAAGAAAAAAGGATCATTATACCTCAGGTTGCCTCCATTGCTGGCGAATTTAATATGACCACACAAGACCTGGAACATGTCTTCTGCCGTCTTGCATTTACGCCCATCAGATAGCTGAGGAGGGAAGTCCCAGCCAGTCATGTTAGAGATCATGTAATTATGCTCGGTTAGACTGAGGGTAGGATATGAGCCAGAAGTGTCTCATGCCTGTAAATTGGTCCACTGAATCCTGCCGATGCACCGTGGGGCGTTCCTCCACGCCTGTTTGGCCCCAAACGCCAGTTCTTCAGTGGTGAGCTGGTAGGTTCCTGTAGCATCAATCTCTTGGGCGACCTCATTAACACGGGCCAAGTGCTCCTCCACTCTAGACCTGCATGAAAAAATTGCAAATTCGGCCTCCAAGCACACATTTATATAGCGCATGAGTAAACAGGTGAAAAATGCATGTCTTCAAAGTGAGCCCACATTTTGAAGGACTTGTAGTACTGGTTGATGAAGTCGATGGCTTTAATGAGAAGCTCGTCAGGGGACGGAGGGGCAACAGGGGGGCAGCGGGTTAGAGACTTCGGATTCATGATTGAGCCCTCACACACTTTGGGTTTGCAGGGCTGATTCTGAAAAGGCAAACAGACGAAGGACAGTCAGCACTACAGATTAATTCAGCACTATGTTTTATTTTATACCACTGGTGTGAAAAAGCTGTCATTTTTTCACCAACAGATTAGGAGAAAATGGCTCAAATAAAGTTGCATTAACCCTTTATGGCAAAAGACATGAAATAATACATGAAATCATTTTGTGTAATGACATTTTATCACATTTTATCAAACTGAAAAGCCTTTTTATTCAGAAATGTATGTTTTGCGCAATGCATAACTTGATACAGATGCATTTGCTTTTATTCATTGATTCCAATAATATGTCCTGAAAATGGATAAAAGGTATATTGCATTGGTTACAGCTAAATTGTTTTTTTTCACAGTATAAGTGAAGTGAGGGCTGCGATGTGGCCCACCTTGACGGCTCGGTGGTGAAGTGTGTCCTGCTGTCTTGTGCCATTCTGGAAGTTTTTCATATGGATTGACATGGGACACCGACTGATTGACAGCTGTAAATGAACAGGAAAAGACTCATCATTGGGTTCATTGTGTGTATTTACATGTCTTGTTTGGTTTAAATGGTCATATAAAATATTTTACCTTGTTCAGCTGAATAGGCTGGAGCTCCTTTGTACTATCTTGACAGACTTTCTTACCCATGATGTAATCTATTAGAGATCTGCCAGTCTCCACTGTTATGATAAATGATGCACATGACATGTGCAAAATTATAAAAAGGAGAATATCATGCAACACAATAATAATAATATAAAATAGATTACATTTCTGCAAGAAAATGTGGTGTGATTGCATGATTGCTACAAAATCAGTGTTTGGAGTGTTTAAAAAATCTACTCGCAGTGATTTTTAAATTATTAATAATAGGCCCTTGATTAACTGATCAAAAATCTGAAAACACGCACACTACGCCAGATATAAACGGACGTTTTGACATTGGAATCGTGCCAATATTTCAAAAACTGTAGGAGCTATAACAATAATTACACAATCACACAATTAAAAAAAATTTAATTAAAAAAAAAAGTATATATATATATATATATCTCCATCCATCCATCCATCCATTTTCTACCCCTTTATCCCACACTCGGGGTCGGGAGGGGGCTGGAGCCTATCCCAGTTGCTACGGGCGAAGGCGGGGTACACCCTGGACCGTCGCCAGCATGTCGCAGGGCCACATACAGAGACAGACAACCATTCACACTCACATTCACACCTAAGGGCAATTTAGTGTGTTCAATTGGCCTATCCCCAATGTATGCATGTTTTTGGCGGTGGGAGGAAACCGGAGCTCCCAGAGGAAACCCACGTGGTCACGTGGAGAACATGCAAACTCCACACACAAAGACCCTGCGCCCAACCCGGGAGTCGAACCCAGGACCTTCTTGCTGTGAGGCAACAGCGCTCTCTCTCTCTATATATATATATGTATATATATTTGCCGTAACAGGGGTGTCACACAATTTTTTAAAAATCTGATTAATTACAAGCTCTGATTAATTTAATCTAAATGAATCACACATATGAGTAAATGGATAATCAACATTACAGACTTTTAATGTCTCTTTATTTAATAACTGTTTCTGCACTGTTCATGTGCAGTAATAGTCACAGCAATTAAAAATACCTAATATGCCGAGGGGGAAAAAAGCTTTAGCAAGAACCACGATAGTACTAAGTCCATATATAGGTGCAGTTTAAGACAATGTACATACAAGGATGTTCTGAAAAATGATGCTGCCTTGTCGAACAATGCTACCGTAGCACAAATCGACAGCAGAGTTTAGTGATTCACGCTATCCTATCGAAAAATGCTCGCTTTAGGTTATACAGTTTAAACAGCTACCAGTTTATACAGTCAGTTTATAACACTGATAATGATAATCTTTTTTGCCTTTGTGACGTCCGGGTCTCCTCCGCCATGCCCCCTCGTCCTCATGCTGGATTGCTGAGCACCGTGCCCAAACATAAACCCTGGACGAGGATGAGGGGGTGTGGCAGACGAGGCCCGGACGTCACAGCTTTTTCGAGGCAATATATAATTTTTCATTTAAGTGCTAAATTAAGAAACATCAAATATGCTAATTTTGTAACATAAATATTAACGTAAATTCAGATACATTTCTATATAAAAATAACTATACATTTTTTGGTACTGTCAAGAGAACACAAAGAAATGCGTCTCGGGATGGTGAAATCCTGCTGAGGCGGGAGGTTTGTAAGTAGACAATCCAAGAACTTAAGTTATTTATCCTTGCTGCTGATTGGTTACTGCCCTGTGACACATGTGTGGTAGCTGCAGTTCAGAATTTTCCCCGTGGAGCATCTCGAGTGTTCTCGTATTTTCCGTTTTGTTCTTTTTAAAGCCCTGTATTTTTATTACTGTAAATCAAATTAAAATATTACAGTATTTACCTGCTTGTACCAAAGAAAACGACAGTGCATACCAAAAAAAATGCACGTGGATGAATTACAGCATAGTCTATACAGGGGTAAAATCGGTATTTACATTCAGGCACTGGTGCAGTTCAGTGTAAACTGTGTTTAAAATGAAATTAACGTGTTTTGGGAGCATATTTGGGGGCATATTTAGGATTTACACTATAAAGGCATTCTTTTTACCACATCACAATAACGCGTTTTTTCACTATACGCATGTGCTCTTGGAACATAACCTAAGTGATAAGCAGGGTTTACTGTATTTATATGCAGTCTATCGATTCATGCTACCCTGTTGAAAATGCTACCTTGAAGCTTATACAGTTTATCCAGTCAGTTCAGCACTGGTAATGAATTGCATAATCTGAGAAAAATATCTTTTAGTTAAATGAGAAGAGCCTAGATAGACAGTTTATTCAGCAGGATGTTCTGACGATTTATGCTGCCTCGTCGAAAAATGCTACAATAGCGCAAATCGACCGCAGAGTCTATCGATTCATGCTCCCAAGACTGTGGAACTGCACATGCGCAGAAGGGCACGGTAGCACATCTCCATTGGTAGCATATTTCAGCAGAACACCGGACGTGTTAAAGTCACGTGGTGCGATCAATCAGCGTTATTTTTTCTGAGATTAATTGATCGAAATTAACGCGTTAATTCAACACCCCAGTAATAATACTAATAATACGAATACTACTTATACTACTACTACTAATAATAATAATAATAATTATAATAATACAAAGAAGAAGTAGAAGAAGTTCAGAAAGCAAACAGCATCTACCTTTTATTAAATCTTCTGTCCTCTGTTCGAGATCAGACTGCTCTCAGAGCGCAGCAGCAGCATGTGAAGTCCTGCAGCCTTTTATAGGCAGCACCTGCCTTGGATTTGGGCAGAACTTTACTTCAGTCCCCAGACATTTGGTGCTCACATGTTTTGGGAAGGGTGGGACCCCTTTGTTAGAGAGATCTGAGTGTTCTGCAGTTAATTACCATTCTGATTATAAAATGATCCCAATTATAGATAAAACGTAAACAAACTGAAAAATTTACAACAGGCACATTACAACCATAACCAAAGATTACATAACACTGAACCTTGTCTCTTCTCTCCCATACAGAGGTTTTAATACAGCAAGAACCAGCGTCTTCAGCCACATCACTGAGAGCTCGACCAATAATTTGTTTCTTTTACAAACACAGTTGTCAGCCTCCATTATGGCACATAGAGGGATATGTTGTGCAAAATCATTCTGTGAATACTTGGCCCACAAAAATTTATATCCACACATTTACACACATATTGTCCTTTTTATTAAAAATTGAATTGGAAAAAAATGTTTCAGAAACCACAAATGACTAACATTAGTAATTTACTGCAAAGTCATGATACAACTGAGATGTCTAGTGTAAGAAATAATTCACCTCTTGCAGAACTGTGGTTCAATTTGAGCTTATTCCTCTTAGCAAACGATCTTCATTCATAAGGTTACAAGGGCCCTTGACTGAAAAAAATACATTCTCAGTCATAAAGTCAAGAGATTGGCAGGTCCTGAGTTGTTTGGGCTCTGTGCTTGTAGTTGTTTTTCCCAGTACATTCCTCAAATCATGTTTTCCTCAACCAGTAATACACCAGTAAGTATAACAATTTTCATGTCCTGATATATCTTTGTAAAATATATCTCAACAACATGTAAATGTGCACCCAGTGAAGGAAAATCCTCACCTGAAATTGCACAAATTTGAGTAATTTGAGAGGAATATTTAATTGCAAGCAGCAAGATCTCCACCCGCTGCCCTTACTCAGAGTCATCACTGGCATGTTTAGAGTGCGATTTGCACCTGAAACTGGAGCAAGGCTCAGTTCATGGAGCTGACTGTTTTTTATTAAACTGCTACTAGGGCTGAAATGGTCTCAGTAATTACTGATTCTGATTCGGATAATCTTCAAATATCCAGTTAACAAGTCTCATTACTGTTCACAAAGCTAAGCTTCATTCCAGTTTATGGATGAGTACTTTTTGGGGGATGAGTATTTTTTGTTATATAAACATGGCATACTCTACCTTTCTATTCAGAAATTCTTAGAAAACCTTGGCGGGACCAACAGCTTATTACGTAAATAAGCCCTTCACTGGCAGTTTGACAAATGACTGCAAATAAAAGCATGCATCTCCAACATTTGTCTGCAAGTTTATGTAAAAAAGAAAATGTTGCAGAGCACTTCTGTTTAATCAAGTTCTGTTTTTATTCCATGTAAAGCTAGAGTTGGAAGTTCTTAAAGGTTTCATCATTTAGGATGAATCACAATACATGAAAGAAAAATAAAACTGTCTTTACAAATGCTGCACTCAAAGAGAGAGCACTCTTGAAAAAATAGTATTCACTGCAAAGAAAGAAGTATGACACAACAGGTCAATGAGGTGCAAGATGCTTTACTGCAGTTAGGTGAAAACAAAGAACCTCAAGTAAAACATGTAATTCCTTTTTTTTCTACATTAAACCTCTTTCATTAGAAAACTTGCATTAGAAAATATTGCAGACAGTACTGGCTGAACTAGTTCTTTAAAGAGACTGAAATTCCACCAGGTGGCACACTTAGTTAAACAGACAGACACACACACACACACACACACACACACACACACACACATCTAGGATGACTTTTCAAGAACAATTCCCCAAAGTTCCCCAAAAGACAAGACAAGGTTTCCTGGACAAGCATTGAGTAAATCTCTTATGAACCATGTAATATATGCAGTCAAAATGAGGATGAGTGTTTTAAACAGATGCCAGAATGGGGGTGTTTCCCAGCCTTCTCCCTCTTTGCATTATTTTAAAGTAACATGGCCCTTATAGTCACCACAACACAGCACACGCTGTAAAATTGGTGCCTCTGGTAGTCCTGGGATTCAAACCCATGACCTTCTGATTGCAGGGGCAACTCCTAAACTACCAGGCCACCAGCTGTTTCTGAGGTAACTGACTAATTTTGAGATCTATTTCCTTGTCAATAGCAAAAAAAATATGTTTAGAATACAAAGATAAAGCAACTTGCATCGTAACAAATTATATTAGTGATGGGTGATAAGGTAAAATTATATGTATGTGGCATATGTGATATATAACAAATATACAGGTTTTTTGACATTTGTTAAACTGGAATGGACAAACTAACCAGTACTGATGCATTTGAAAAGTCGAAAACTATAACTATAAATTAAAACAAATGAATTGTATGACACTGTGCTGCACTGACCCTAATTATGCACTCTTTGTAATGAAAGAGTATTGAGATATTTATCCACGAAATGCTGAGAAAAGTGTAGAGACATGTTACATAACGTCATATGACCCAGACCAAAAATCCAGTGGTGCAATGAAGTGCAATTATATGTTTGCAGTCAACATTGTTTGGGCTGATGATCAACATATAGAATGTTCCGGGAAGCAAACTTTAGAACTAACCACAAACTTTGAATAAACTTTCATTTTCTCTTTACTAGAATAATGAGTGCATAAGAGTTATGATGACAGGCTACTGTTAAGTAATTTATCTCTGGGCTCCATAAAGGTAATGATGCCTCATCTCCCTGATCTCTGCCCACGGTTAATTGTTTCTGAATTTGCTGCCCCACTTCCTTCTAGACATCAATTATCAACAATAAAAACAGCAACCTTACAGAATAGTGCACTGGAGATGTGCACTAAACGGTTCAAGATATTACTTGTCATGTGAACCATGTCATGTGAAGCTCCTGCGAATCCAGAGTTCTCCTGATGAATGTTTAGTAACAGGAAAAGTAAGAATTGTTTGACCAATGATCAACTTCTGATTTATGTACTGGTTTGAGGACATATGTAGTGGTTTTAGGGAAAGATGTATGGGTGTTTGTTTGAATAAGGAAAAAAATGGGGGAAAAAAAACATCTTCTATAGACCCAGGTACAAAAGTACACTATATTCTGCTGCTCAGCTTAATTTCAGATAAATATCAACCAGGTTCAAGATTAGGTAAGACTTTTTTTTTTATTTCAACAGAAACTTTCGTCCGTGCCTGAAAAATCAAAGCTTACAAATTTCTTGAAAGACATGCAATGAAAATGAGTTTACCAGGACAGTCCAAATAAACTGTGCCTGAAATTTGGAACAACATCTCAGTTGGTCAGTAAGCCACATTTACTTTTTAATAGCTTTTTATTCCAAGGCCTAATGGGCTTTACTGCTTTAAAGAGACTTTAAAGCTATTACTTTATGTTCTGAATACACATTTTGTTATAAATATTCATATTCTGCTGAACTTAATTCTTTATTTTAATGACTATTTGTAAAGCATATTATGTATACACACACACACACACACACACATATATATATATATATATATATATACTGTATATATACACACACATATACATACATATATATCTAGAGAGAGAGAGAGAGATCTGATTATATCAGATCACATCTATAAAAAACAAACTTATATCTGGTGTTGACGTTTGATCGCTTTAAATCCTGCATGTTATACTTGCCATATAT
>JBBPCX010068718.1:0-11970 GCA_037974365.1 Hydrocynus forskahlii
ATATATATATATATATATATATATATATATAATGTGTGTGTGTGTGTCCGTTTTGGCTGAATAGCATTGCCTCGCCAAATGGTCTAAGGTCTAGCGAAGACAATAGACAACAGACAAAAAATTTGCTATATACAGCAGTGAGGTGAATAATTATATATACAGCTCTGGAAAAAAAGAGACCATCGCAAAAAGGTTCAGTTTCATCGCAAAAACGTTCAGGTTTTATCTTTTATAGGTGCTGAAAAAAGTTCA
This sequence comes from Hydrocynus forskahlii, assembly GCA_037974365.1. Classification (NCBI taxonomy): domain Eukaryota; kingdom Metazoa; phylum Chordata; class Actinopteri; order Characiformes; family Alestidae; genus Hydrocynus; species Hydrocynus forskahlii. Next base: position 253 of record JBBPCX010068718.1, read on the forward strand.
AGTATTGAACTGAACAGCTTTGCCTTAGTTTTTAAGAACTGCTGACAATATTTCTCCTAATTTCAAAATAAAAATATAGTTCTTTAATGCATTTGTTTAAAGGAATTGACAAAACATCAAAATAAGAGAAATAATGCAGTGTTTGCAGAACTTAAATAATTCAAAGAAAACAAATCTCTTGTTCAACCAAAATGGCAGTAATTACCTTTGACGAACTTCTAGTAGTATTTTGCCATCCAATTGGTCACATTGCAAGAGGAGAGTGTTGATTACAGCAGTGGTTTTTTTTTATACTTTTCCTCATTAAATAGGACTTGATTCAGGTGATCACCTAATCATGAAGCAGAATGAGATGCTTGTGTAGGAATTTAACAGACACTGGCATGGAATGGTTGTCGCTGGTCAAAGTCTTGGTGAGCTTTACCTCAGGAAACTGACAGTTCAGTTTGTTTTGTCTGTTTGCTGCCTAGTCTTGATGAAAGTGTAAATGTTATCATAAGTGGGATTTTCAGCCAGGAGCAGCATTAAAACGTGTTTTGCCCTATTAAGACTATAGTATCATTATATTATATTATTTCTAGATAGTGTTCTCTGAGGGTCCCTCGTTAGTAATGTACCCCCCAAACCCATCCAGACCCCCCCCCACCACCACCCTTAAGGCACTTGTGCTCAGCATTACCCAGAAGTTATATTATAAGAAAAATATAGTATTGGATCTCCAGTATTATATAATATTTTTAGATAGTGTTCTCTGAGGGTTCCCTATCAATCCAGGACCTTTTGAACCATCCCAATCCAAAACCGTGGTGACCTAATCGCCATTAATGTGTATGCACTCAGACCAAATAAATGACAAGCTATTGGCACGAGTTGACAAAATGAATCACAGAACAGTCTGGACTGATGTAGGTGGTATGAATATTTGACCAAATGTTTCCAATGCAGTTTAGCTTTCACTAAATCATTGCGCTTCTCCCACACGAGGCTCAAAGCGGAGAGGAAAAAAAAACACTTTCTTCTTTCCAAGAACACAATTTTCTCAGCAGGCTAGAATGGATCGTAGTAGAGGATTAAGTTGTTTAAAATGCTTGTACTGCAGCATGTGCCATCGTTCTATCTTGTGTAGAATGATAGGTTTTTGAAGACAGGGCATGAGTGTTCAAGCTGAGCATTACTGCCAGATCCAGCAGTATTTAAAATCAATGTACTCTGGCCTACTGCGTCAAAAGCACGGAGCATAGGAACTAAAGCAAAAGGACGTACCCCATAAGTCTCACATGTATTTTGTACTGCTTTCAGTGTTACGTGTAGGACGGTTTCTTTTGAAGACACGGTAATAGCACAATTTATTGTACTCACTCAAACTGGATCGTTATGTTTTTGTACTGTGTATAGTGATACACTACATGGACAAACGTATTGGGACGCCTGACCATTACACCAACAGGGACTTTAATGACACTGCATTCAAATACATAAACTTATAATGTGGAGTTGGTCCCCCCTTTGCAGCTATAATAGCTTCCACTCTTCCTGGAAGGCTTTCCACAAGATTTTGGAGTTTCTGTGGAAATTTGTGTCCATTCATTCTGTAGAGCATTTATGAGGTCAGGCACTGATGTTGGGGAATAGAAAAAGCTCTTCCTCAAACTGTGTCTACAAAGTTGGAAGCATGGCACTGTCCAAAATGTCTCGATATGCTTGATTTTATACACCTGTGACAATGGGTATGATTGAAACCCCTGAATTCAATCATTTAAATGTACGTCCCAACACTTTTGCCCATATAGTGTACATATAATCAGATCACAGGTTAGAGATACAATCATGATCACAATCACGTTTACATACAAACACACACACACACACACACACACACACACACACACAAACACACACTCCAGTTTCCTCCCACAGTCCAAAGACATGGACATCAGGTGGACTGGAAATGCTAAATTGCTCTATGTGTGTGTGTGTGTGTGTGTGTGTGTGTGTGTGTGTGTGTGTGTGTGTGTGTGTATGTGTGTTTGTGTGATTGTGATCATGTGTGTCTGAGTGTATCACTGACCCGTGATGGACTGGTCACCTGTCCACTGTGTTACTCCACCTTTTACCCCATACATGTCCAACACCCCTTGTAGAGATGAAGGGCTGAATCTTTTTTATATATATCTTACAATGAAGATATGAAGGAAATATTACCTGTCAGTAATGTTTTGTTCTTTTTAATTGAATAACCTAACTTTACTGAAAGGTTTGATTACTCACAGATCATACCAATGAAAGAAAAGCCATTTTTCACACATCTCTGCCAGTTGCTCCTACAGCTACAGATCTAAAACTACAGTTTAAGATGTTGTCATGTTATGCAGTTTTCTGTTCAACCATTTTAAATGCGTGTGCTGTTAACAAATCTGACCGTATTGTTGGAAATATGGTAATTACCTGAACTCATGACTGATCAAAAAAGTCACAATTACTTTGAAATTCAGATTTTTCTATGAACGTGTTGTGATGTATGCTGGACAAATGGTGGATGGAGGGTTTATTCTCACCTACTTCTTGGGGAAATCATGTGGACAGAATGATAAATAGCATTGTTCTATACTGAGATAATGCACATAGATCACAGATTAAAATGATCTCACAGAGCAAGAGCAAGAGAATAGCTGCACTGTTAAAAATAAAGTATCATCCATTACTGAACCTTTCCTCTTCGCCACTGTCACCCCGACTCGGAATCGTCGGGTATGAAAATTAGCTCTGAATTTCCCACTAGAAATTACGACTTCAAGGGATGTTCATGTGCCTTCACAAAATAGATAAATATTTATTTTTATTTATTCAGTGCTACTAACTGCCTCTTGTGCAATAATCACACTTATGGTGCAACACTAGTCACTCTGGAAGGTTTACATTCTGTTCACACTACACTGTTACGCTGTCGTATTGTCTACGTATTGTATTATCTCTGTCGTAACTCTTTTGAACGCCGCTATATGTTGCATCGTTGTTTGTGGAGAAATGTCTCTTCACATTATGTACGTGCTCACAGCTGCTGATGACAATAAAGTAACCTTGAGCCTTGATAAATAAATACATAACATTTAAAGCACCTGTAGTTCCTCAAAGAGTCCTCCCACCTTCAGGTGACATCAGAGATTTCTAGAGTGGGAAAGTGCCCCTTTAGAACCCACCCTTTCACGTTTAATCGAGGGTGCCCAAGGTTCCATTGGAGTCTCACACTATGATTTTAAGCCCGGCTGCCTTCATTGCTTTCGCTGCTAATAAGGAAATGAGTATCGTGCTGTCGTGTTCTCTATGATTAGTGCAATCATGCTCTCTGCACGCTGTAATCGGAGTGACGGGCGTCGCGTAAACAGCGCTGTCGGTGTCTGTTTGGAGCATCATCTTGAAAGTAGTGCGAGGCCTTAGCTGAGCTCATGACACCAGTCACTTTGTCATTCGGCACCATTCAAATGGACGGGGAAAGCGGAACTGACTCTGGCAGATTCATTTTCATCCCATGTGGGGTGTTCTCGCTGCCTCGTACGCCGATAATAGTCAGCGGGTTATTTCCAGTGAGTCCTCAGCCACCACACACACACACACACACACACACACACACACTCACACACACACACACACTCACACACACATCCGCACACCTGTCACACTTTAATTTTTCATTTTAACAGATCACGGCTCTTTGGGCTCTTTCATTTTAACAGATCACTCCGACAGCGCAAAACCGCTGCATTCTCATCAAGAAAACAGAGTGCGGAGGCCTTGCTTTGACATGTTTTGGTGTTTGCTAGCAGTCATTAATGACGAGCGATCCCTCACTGTCGCCGTCACGTGGAAAGGTGAAGTGAACCCACCGAGACTGAAGCGGGTTACAGCTGACATAACGCAAGGAAAGATTAGTGCAAAGGATCAGCAGTGGTGCCTTGTGATGCCTGGGAGATCCAATTTGGCGCGGGACAAAGCCGAACGCCAGGCTCAGGTAAGCAGATTGCGTGCGGCGAGTTCTGTGACACGCCGCAATGTCTTTTTTTTCTTGTCCAGATTAAAATTGACTAAGACCATGCACCTCATGGTCAGTTCCAATCATCCCTTTGCTTTTCCCCTCCTCAGTCATGAAGCACTGTTATTTGATCAGTCCTAGGGAAAAAGAAAAAAAAAATGGCAAAAGAAAATCTCCAGGAAATTGGCACGGGCTAAATCAGAAGAAAATTGGAGGAAAAAAAAATCCACTCCTGGTGTTTCTCTCCAATGATTTTATGGAATGGAACGTGGCTGTGTCCTCGGTGTTACCCCTGGAGGAGCTTTGATATGGAGATGCAATGCTTCGCTCCTTCCAAACAAAACAGCCGATATCTACCAGCCGGTGAGCGGCAGGAAGCCGTGGTCTAGCCTCAGGCGTTCCGCGCTCACGCACCGGATCACTTATCGCTGAGGACTGATCTCCTTCATCACACATTGCACCTCATCTACGAGATGTTTCAATCGCTTGTACAGCACGAATCCATGGGAAGAGCAGGAATGTCCATTCACCAGCTTAGCCAGAGGCAGTGACCCTGTAGAGGAGGTCACAACCACATTACAGCAAGGAGTGTCTAAATCAAAGAAAACGCAAAACAAAAAATGGCACATGTAAGTTTATTCCCTGTAAATGTGTTCAATTAAAGTGAACATCATGCTGACGCTGTTTCACGTAAATATATATACTGCCATCATATATATAAACACCAAGAACTGTATGGTACATCTTTTGTTCATGTAAATTGAATACAGCCTAGATAAAGGAATTCCAACCACTCAGCATTCAGCACCACCAGTATACTGATCACCGCCTGATCATCTGGAACCATCTGCTCCTGTTTCTTCACTGGTTCAGGTTAGATGCTTTGGTCTCCTTGAATGATTCATATGTAGGTTACTGTGTGGCTCAACAAATGAAAACATTCCTCTGAAACTGTGAAACTGGGCAGGTTCAGGGACTTGACTGAGAATGAGAGTCTTTGAAAGTCCTTCAGAATCAGTTCCTTGAGAAAGTCTGGCTCTTTGGCAAAATATGTACTTTATATAAATAGCTCCCCCTTTGTTCATAATCTCTCTACTGTAACATCAGACGGAAGTTAGCTTTGCATTTGAGGTTTTCAATTCCACCTTAAATTTGTGCAGCTATGAAGTTCTGGTGCCCACACAGCACCGTGACTGATAACTGTTGTCCCATTTTCAACTCAAATTCAATTCTAACCGAAGCCTAAAATAGAAAGTTGGCAGGTAAAAAAAGGAAATAAAACAAGTGCACTCAACAGCCATGCTGAGCCAGTGTCCACATGATCTACTCAGCATCAGGCTCAGGATGTTTCTTCCCTTTATGAGTTGTTTTGAAGTTTGAGGTCAGTTTTGTATGTTTGTGGCCAAAGACAGTCTGGGACTGCTGGCAATAATTAGTTATTATTTTTGACATCTGGGGCTATTCGTGAAATATTGGGTAAAGCCCCAGATGCCCAGGCCACCACTGGTTGTGTCATACGTTGTTTTAAATCCATGAGCAAATCCGTTTGAGATAATCTGACACATAACCAGAGGTGTCATTAGGCCTGAGCATCTGGGATTATTGGATATTAGTTATTATTTATGAGATCTGGGGCTATTCAAGAAGCACTGCATAATGTCCCAGAAGCCCAGGACTAATGAAACCTCTAGTAGTGTGCCCTACATTGTTTTTAAACAATAAGAAAGTCTATTTAAGATTATTTCAGAGCTCCACATGGTTTGGGGCTTTATTTGGGTTGAGAATTTTGTAATTGTTTTGATCCCTTGCACTCAGGTTTTGCAGGCAAGCACAGTGTGCTTGCGTGAGACAGCCTTGCAGCCCAGGCCTTCACCTTTCTCTTTCAATAACCGCCAAAGGCAAGCATCAGGAAACCTCTTTGCTCGATGAACGACTGATCATTATTGACATGCCGGTCTTGGAGATGGAGCCCGCGGTGCAGCTGACCTGTGAGCGAACGCCGTTTCCCCCGACGATTCCTTTGATGCAATTCTTATGTCGGCTCTGATGGGGGGCCACAGAAGGGACAGGAGAAATGAGTGTCATCCATCAGCCATGACTGCACGCGTCCCTGGCCGGCCTGCGCACAAAGCGCTGCAGAAAAGGGAACAAAAGGGAACGAGCCTCAGTATTCGATTCACAATTTTTACAGAAAAGATAAAGGGAGGACAAAGAAGGGAAAAGAGGCCTCTCTTCAACAATAACACCATCCACAAAATGCAATTCAGAGATTAAACAGACCTCCTCCATTGCCTGTCGACAACAAAGACGGCAATCGCACTCATTTTTTTTTTTCCTGTCCAACATAGCACTTTGCGTATCACGGGAAAAAGCCCAGAACCCTCCGTTCCGCCTTTCCAGCTAGAGAATGTTGAATTTCGGAGGCGTTTAATTGCGCGGAGAGCTGGAGAGAAGTTTGATTAAGTAAAGCTAAGCGACCGCGGAAGGAGAAGGCGCCCGGAGGCAGTAATATTAACAAGAAAGCCTTCTGAATATCTCAGCACACTGCACTTTGCGCCCTGAGGAAAGGCTCCAGCATCCCATTAGACGAGGTTAGTGTGCAGCGTGGTACCCGCGAATAACGATTACCTGAAGTGAAAGGAGAAAGACATTCCATGACATGGGATTTACAAGGACAAAAACGGCACAAATAAAAAAAAATAAATAAATGAACCGCTTATAAATACGGAGGTTGGATAATGTGAAAAAGAGGCATGTTTGGGATGAAAGGCGTTTACACAGCCAACAGGTCCCGATTCTGAAAGGATTGTTTGCATTTTGTTCTCGTTTTTTAATGAAAGACATGAGCATGGCCTTTGCATCGCAAGCTCTCAGCTCTGCTCGCTCTTTTCTGGAGGTAAAACACTCAGCAGCACTTCTGATACACCCTCTCCACAGCAATTTAGCTCAGCCAAATGTGCGAAATGCATGAGAAACAAAAGTGCTCGCTTTAGTAATGGCTTTGATTTACAAGGCTGCTGGAACACCTGTAATTTTTCATATGGCATGCATAATTCTCTCCCGTTCGAAGTGTGTGGTTTTTGTGATCTCATAAAAAAGCACCACACTAAACACAGCTGTGCTGGCTTGATCACTGTTAGACACGTATATCGTGTTGGCCCACCTCGCAGATGTAAAGTTATGGATGATGGTTCTGGCCTCAGGACACTGTTGGCTGGATATTTTTGATCAGTGGACTATTTTCAGTCCGGCAGCATTTAAAACTCCAGCAGCACTGCTGTGGATTAGCAACGAGGGTTGATACAAGGTGCTACAAGGTAGTACATCTAAACCTTCTGTATTATCTTCTTCAGGTATACCACCTTGCCCAATTACAAGATATAAGGATAAATAAATAAATAAATAAAAAGAAAAATGTTGGACAGGCCCTTTAAAATGATCAAAGAAGGGAAATGTTTGTAGTTCAACTTTTTGAGCCTTCATCTAAACAGCAGAAGCCACTTATACCTGCAGGTGTTTGAGGGTTATACAATCAGAGGGTTTGTCTGTGTCTCCTATAATGCATTCAAATCAACCTCAGAGTGTTTTATGCATGTGTTTGTCCTTCTCTTATGAGAAAAATGGAGTGTGTGGAGTTTGAGCTCAATACTGCCGTTATTGTTGGATGTGCTGCATTAGTTTCAGAGCATGTGCACACATTCAGAATGCAATTTATTTCACAATGAAAATGCTAAGAATTGATTTATTTCACCAGATTAAAAATAAAATGCCACTGAAGTGTATTTCCCATGTATGCATTTACTTGCCCAAAGTGGTAATTCGTGACACAAACAAAATACTAACCTACAGCTTAATTAGACCGTGTCCTTTACAAATGGATATAAATGCAACATCAGTTGGTAACCCAGATTAAAAACAGAAATAACTGCTTTTTCGTGTAGGTATTAAAGGGCTAATGAGCAATTAGTCTTATTAGCTTGTTTCCATCTCACTTAAGCAAGACATGAGATCAGGGCTCCTTCTCTCATCAGCGGTCATGTCCAGTGATGAGCTTTATAGCAATTCTGCTGTTTATCTCTTAAGAGTATGCCCTTATCCTTGATTACAACAAGTCACATTAATTAAGTCTTTTAGTGTCTGTCCAGATGAGCTGCTCCACTTGAGAGCTATTTCTTAGTGAGTACTATCTCCAGTGTGCTATGAGTGTGTTTTCTTTGTCCTGTTTTTGCCATTAGCGTTAGCTTGCATTTACCTACTCTGATAGAAACAAGCATCCCAACTGCTAGTGTCACCACTGAGGTACCCTTGAGCAAGGTACCGTCCCCACACACTGCTCCCCAGGCGCCCCTCATTGGCGGCAGCCCACTGCTTCACTTGGTGAATGGGTTAAGTGCAGAGAAGGAATTTCACATTGTTCACATTGTGCTGTGATGTGATCACACGTGACTATAAGGGCTAATAAATTAAATACATTTAATTTAATTAAAAACATTTTCTGGTGCTTTTGGTTCTAGAAGGCACAGGTCACATGGCACATGGCCATTTGCTAGAAATACGTCATGCTAAAACTGGATATACTTCTCCTAAAAGGTCTCTGAAAATCTGATAGAACTGTCAACGGAATATTAAACCCTATTGTCACTGTCAGTATTTCTTACTCTTTCAACACAATAGCACTGATTCATATTAATTGTGTGTTTATTAAGACTTAGCATACCATATCTATCCTGCTTTTATATATCAGGTCCTAGAGGGTCCAGAACATACAATATGTGACGTTTTTTTGGAAAAACTAAAGGTCAATATAGCCTTTGAACAAAATTGTAACTGCAGTACAAAGCTTCACCCTGGAAGCTTCACCCCAGCTCTCTATCTGGCCATCGGCACAGTTGCTAACTGTAACCAGCAGAATAAAGAGTCTTCCACTAACTCTTTCACCCCACAGGGATTATTATTCATTTAGCTTGTGGTTTCCTACAATACAACTCGCATTAGCTGGCTACTGTAGAGACAATTCTTGTTGAGCAAGACAGGGTTAAGTGCCTCGGTCAAGAAGACAATGACAACAGCGGAACGTTATCAGCTGGGATCGGCCCCCGTGCCCTCCGAGGTCATGGCTAAGTTCTCCCTAGCCCCATTCATCCGAAGCTTGTTCTGCTCCCAAGGCCCTCTGCATACATAATCACACCCATTTATAAGCAGCAGCCCCTGAAGGACAACTTCAAGTCTGTAATTGTCCGTTGTTATTTTCCGCAAGTCTGGGGATGGCGGGAAGTTCTCAGCAGAACCCAGTGGAAATCACAGGCCGAGCTGGATCTAATGTGCCAGGCAGGCTTAACTGGTCAGGCTGGGGATGGAGTAGAACCTCTGTCTGTGCTCAGGCTGCTGTGTCCAAGCACTGCAGGGATTAGAACCGATTTAATGTCCAGGCCCTGCCGAGTGCACTAACCTGTGGATTTCAGGAACACTAATCCATGAATTCCCCCCCTTATTTTTTATTTCTTTCTTTCTTTTTAAAAGAAAATAACAGAGCACACTGTTCCCAGCTGCCCACTGAAAGAAAAAACACTCCCAGGCCCTTTGTATTTTTGTACATTTCCTGGGTCAAGCTCTCAAAAAGATCCTGCAAATTAAAGCTCACATTTTGGCAGAAAATCCTCATTTAGTCGTCTTGGTTTCTGGCACTTCTTTTCACGCTCCTCCATTACTTACATCTGAGCAAATATAGCAATGCGCTCTGCTGGTGCCCTAGGCTGTTATTTATAGCTTTATCCGCCCCTTTCTTGAAACCATAAGTTGGCCATGTGTTCAGTATTGATCCTGACTGACCTTACGAAGACACATCTCTTTTTTAAAAAAAAGAGCAAAATTAGTGGCGAATAGTCTTGTATTTAGCCTCTGCTCGGCACACATGATGACCACCCACTCACAGACCACTCGCTAATCATTTGGTTTGTAAAAAATAAGTGGAGGGCAGTTTCCCTGAAGCGGTAAATCTGCTCATTCATTCATTATCTAAGTCGCTTATCCTTAATCAGGGTCTCAGGGAGTGCAGGGGCCAATCCAAGTGATCACACTGTGAAAGGTGGATGTGGAACGCTCAAACAAAACAACAAAAATAACAAATAAAGAACACCGAGACGCTACAGATCTGATCTGCTCCCTGTATGCTAGCATCTGTTAACGATAGCATCTCAGCACAGTTTATAGTTTAGCTTAGCGGCGTCTAAAAGAATGCCACCACTCAGGATTCACTCATAAAGGTGATGTGGGATGTTGTGTGTAATTAGACTGTTGGTCACAAGTGAAGGCTTATGCAGCTGGCTGATAAAGCCCCTGCCTCTGGGGAAGTGTTAAATCAATATGAGACTGAAAAGCAGAAACGAGAACGTGCCGTACAAATTAACTGTCACAGAGGTTACGAATGCAGGCGAATCATTTCCGCGGGCCAGCAACGGCCATGCTGCACAAAATGGGTTTAACCCTTTCACATCGGTTTCCCATGTAGCAAGCAGTTAAGTATTTATCGCCGCTAACAGCTGAAAGCATGAGGAATGGTCCAGTCACTTAAGCGATGCTATTAAAGTGTTTATGCAGACGTGAGTTGTGTTCAAGGCTAGTTAGCAGTGCCTGATCAATGACTGTGAAAACAGCTTCCCACACACACACACACACGCGTATGCATAAACCCACACTTTCGACTGGCCAAGTGCATTCAGTCTATACTGCAACTGTATGCAAATTTGTATTTTAAAGTACCCATTTAATACCCATTAAACTTTTCTGAATGATTTTTTAAATGCTGTATTCCCAGTGCACACTATATGTGGAAACTAAGCTGCAAAAATAGCCCATTTTGAATTCACAGGTTTTAATGATGTCACAAAACCCAATGCCTATTTTTTACATTCCTAGCTATAAGTACCAGCCCAAAGCATCTTAGCCCGACCCATTTCTGCTGAAATTACCTTTCGAACAAGACACAAGTGAGGGAGTTTACATTTATCAGTTCTAAAGGTACATTTACAACAACAGCCTGTTTTAGGCATGAAGAGAGGTTGGAAAATGGTCAGTATACAGTTATATTCTTATTTCATGTCTTTAAAGTTGGGGGGAGGTTTAAATTCAGGGCAAATATAAGGTATATCTTCAGCAAGATATGGGCACTTTAATTCACTCCATTTATTCACACTGCACATTTGCCTATTTTAATAACTCATAATAATTAATGTTTATAACAACTGTTTTCCCTAACATTTTTAATAACTTAACACTATTATTTTAATAACTGTTACTCCTGCAATTATTAACAACTGTTGTTTCTTTTATTTTGCGCTCATTACATATTGGAGATTAAACAGCACAATAAAAGCGCAGTGATGTGCAGCACCTGCCAGCATTCAGCAGCATCAATTGGAACTTTTTTTCCCGAAACCCACATCATTCATTATCAAACAACAGATATTCCACTCCCTTTAGCAATTAGGGCGCTTCAGTGGATGCATGAATGACGACTGCTGGCGGAACGAAAAAAAAAAAAAAACGCTATTTTTAATTTATTGTGTGATATCTCCTCACTAAATTGGCGCCAATACCCTGAGGGAAAGAAAAACTATTTCTATCACACATATCACCTGTTTCCTCACTCTTTTTCCAATTAGGACCCCTTCTCCCCCTTCCTCACCCCCCAC
>JBBPCX010068719.1:0-11970 GCA_037974365.1 Hydrocynus forskahlii
GGTGAGAGAAGGAGAGACAGAGAAAAAGAGAGAGAGAGAGACAGAGACAGAGACAGAGACACAGAGAGAGAGAGAGAGAGTGAGAGAGAGAGACAGAGAGAGAGAGAGAAAGAGAGAGAGAGACAGAGACAGAGAGAGAGAGAGAGAGAGAGAGAGAGCTGCGTCTCCAGCAGGGCATGAAGCCCACTTCTGCCTCCCAGGGCGAGCGCAGCGGCTCCACATTAGGAGCTTTTTTGGTGGATTTGACTGTGGTCACTTCTGCATGAGCGAGCAAATTTCTCGTGTTCAGCTTGATTTTGTCAGACTCGGGGTCTCGAGGCCCTCTGAGCTACAGTCGTGCTGTTAGGGGTATCAGCTGAAGCCCACCCCAGAGAAACGGGAAAAGTTTGTAAGGTTTTAAGAACAAGTTTTAAAGGGGTCTACCTCAGTCTACTTCTTAATCTGTGATGTATTTTAGGGGGGGTTATCTTGTCCATGCTCGGCCCACAAATGCATCTTAATAAAGCCACTGCTGTTGGCTGAACAAGTTTCACAGAACACTGAGAGTCGCTGTTGTTTGTAATCTTCCCCGGTTCAACTACAGCAAATCCAGTCCAGACCAGAACTCAACATTGTGTAGTAACCCTGCACTATTAGCTGAAATTTATTACAACAAGAGTCAATACAATTGATCTGGGGCTTCTCCAAGAGGGGGTTAGTTGAAAAAAACTGCAGGGGACAAAAGTGTCCCCCATTTGATATGAATTTTAAACTACATAACTTACACACATTTAAACTCACTTTACTCGGTGTTTATTCACCAATACTTCCTACACCAAAATCCTATTATTGCCATTCCAATAACTAAAAATATTAATTATTATTGTTTATTATTATTATTTATTATTATTAATTATTACTATTAGAAATGACTAGGAATTATCATTGGTGTCATTATTATTTTCCATGTAATTATTATTACTTAGTAGTAGTAATAGTAACTTATTTTTTAAATAATTTCTACTAAATAAATTCGACTACTGGTGATTAATTGACTGATCATATGCATGTAATTTATAACAGTAAGCATTCGATTTAACTTCATACACAAACTTTCTAACTGCACATTAATGAGCTCCAGCTGGTGTGGGTTCTCCTCTATTTCAGTGATGGCCACAAAACAAAGCTTTACAACGACCTGATCCTCTTTTTTATACCGAGTAATCTATATTTATTAATTGTAACAGTCCTGATAAATACATAGTCTTAATGCAGACATAATGCAGATTTAATTTGATTAAGTAATATTATGTATTAGTAGAATTACTAGCGGCTTCCATTCCCTAACTACAGGGGGCAGTCTCCCTAGAGCAGCTTGGGGTTAAGGGTCTTGCTCAGGAACCCAGTGGTGGTATGCTGAAGGTAGGATTCAAACCTATGACCTCTTGGTCCAGAGGCAAGTATCCTACTTGTCCAACCTAGCAATGGTTGCTATGCATTTGTGGGCGGAGCATGATGCTCTGTCTCTCACTAGACTGAACACTCACACTTGAACATCACTTAGATGTCTTTGGCGGTTTTGCAGAAGAATAAAACTTCAGCAAAAGAGGATAAAACTCAAAGCCATTAGATCTGATGGGCCTGTAAAAATGTCCTTCCAGTCGATCAGCAGCACTCTAACCTCTCAGCTCACACTGCAAGGCCATTTGAGTCCCACGCCAAGAGCCCTCGAGAGAGAGTCTGGCAAAACTCAGACACATCTGGAGCAGGGTGACGGCTTTATCTTCGCATGGTAAGATATAGGAGCATTACTATGCATCATAATGCCTCAAATAGTAGTAGTTCCTCCTGCTACATAGGTATAAAATTGCTTCTAATAAATTTGTTACATTCAATAAAGTTTGCTCTCATTATTTAATACATTAAACTCTCTCTGTGACATTTATTGAACAATATTAAAAATAAAGCGTGCTCACTTTTGTGGCCAAAATACACTTTTCTGGATGTTTTTCAAACATAATCTGGAAAAAGCTTCTCTGGTGCCACTTTACAATAATACTACTCTGATAAAGGCATACCTGTCAACCTAACTCTGATAGAAATAGGGAGGTGAGGGAGGAAAAACCTGTAAAATGAGGCTATAAATAATTCTCTCAAAGCATCGGCAATCTGTGTGTGTGTGTAAGTTCACTATGTCCTGAGTGCTGTGTTGTTTTGTACGAACCTTGTTTCCATTTTAATGATGCAAAGCTGCACTAATTAAACTCGCCTGTAAAATTAATCTGGTTCCCACAGTTTTTACTTCAGAACTGTGAAATTAAAGGATCAGTTCAGGAGGTTTTCTGTTGTGAATGAGGGTCGTTTAGCTGCTGCTTGATTTTTGAATACATTTTTGTAGCTTGTTTGAGTGTCAACATCCAAAACTGACACACTCTGGTGATGTAAGTTTACATTAAATAAACTTACATTTAAATAGAATAACAGAAATATATGGAACTCTTATTGTGAAAGCACTGGCATTCCTGTTTAATGTGACTAAAGTAAAATTTAAAGTAAAAAACTCATTTATTAATTCTGAGATCATTGATTATATTTGTAATTTACTAATTATTTTGAGAATTTCTTCATTCTGATTTATCTACCATGAATGGATCCTTCAACAATTTGGCCTGAATTAGAAAAAAAAAGCTTTTAACACAGTTAGAAGCAGCTTAAGCTGATTTTATGTATATTATATTCTGTAAAACCACAGTATGAAGCCAGTTTACCCATCGGATGTAAATATTTAGCTACAGATTTATATGCAGGATGGATTTAAGGATCTGTAAAACTGATTTATGACTTGACAGCAATATAAAGAAGTGATAAATGGTTTAAAACGAACTTATTAATGAATATTAATCAGGTCATAAACAACTCAGAAATCATTCAAAATCAGTTCTAACACATAAAGAACAAATACATTAGTGACCAAATAGCGAATCCACTCTCATTTACTCTCTTTACGCCCTCATTTCACTGGTTACTGATCCTGAAATCAATCAAAGCATTTACACGGGTAGTCTTATTGTAAAGTGGTATCACTTATTGTATCATTTTCATTGTCCATATTGCACTATATAACTGTCTCTAGTAACACTGTGTATTTACAGTGTATTTTTAAAAAATACTAGTGATATTACCTGATGCACTAAATCGCTCAACATTTGTAGCTGAATCGGACTGTTCGAGACTCCTGATTTGCTCCGCTAGCTTAAGGCCTCTGCACGGCTGAGCAAAGCTACAGCTAAAGTTAAAGCTACAGCAGGAGGAGGCAGATTTGTTGCTTGTAATTAAGCGGATTCTGCTTGTGGGACAGACGAAACCGGAGATCCGGTGCTCCCAGCCTCGACTATCCTGCCGAATCAGCCGCAAGACACCGAGCATGAGCGCTAATCTCTCCTCAGGCAGCATGCCGCTAACACCGGCCCCACACTCGCACCATTGTTTCCATGCCCGCGCCAAGACGAATCCGTTTCAAACGCTCGTTCTGTCAAACAGACAAATATAAAAACTGCCCCCAATTCTCCAAAGTCTCCCTCCCTCCCTCCCTCCCTCCATGTCTCTCTCCCTCCAGGCTAGGAGCTTTCTGACTGGAAATCCGTAGGCTGTGTCGATGACACATTTGCTGTGTAAGACTCCGGCCTAAAGCAAGAATGCCAAGCTGCTTATGAGCAAGTGTATGTGTGTGTGTGTGTGTGAGTGTGTGTGTGTTTGGGTGTTTGAGTGAGTCATAAGGTTGAAAGACAGCTAGGGTCAACCGAGGTCACCATCACAGACATCACAGAACGGTCCAGACAAGGCGCTAACTGCTTCTCCTGACCTCGCTGTCTGTGTCCACCTTCTGAGGAAATGCCAGTCACTGTTTCTGTGACCAGCTGCTAGCAAGTTGCTTCCCAAAACAGCGGCTCTCGCCCCTTCAATGTATAAAAACCTGCCTTTTTTAAAACCCTTTAAAGGGCGATAACGGTGCCACTTCACAGCTAGATGTATTTCTGAGAGAAAACACGAAGTGTGATTGCGCGGTTGCTATTGAGACATCCAATGTTGGTTTTATGGGCAAAAACAGTTAGTTTTAAGAAAAAATCTATTTGCAACCCTGGAGTTGAACTGTGGATCTTCTGATTGAGGGGTCACCGCTTTACTGCGGCATCACCAAGGAGGCGTGGAAGTGCTGCATCTTACCGAGCCATTTATGGTTAAGGACGGCTGAACAAGTAGCCGCGTTCACGGCCTGATACATTTTAATAATGACTTAGAATTGTTCATTATTCATAACTAACAGTTTAAAATACAAAACTAATACTGTTGAGCGAGACTGAAATCTTTAGTTACTGTAGTGGTCACTGGTGGAACAAAAGGAGGAGCAGACAAGGAATGGAGGACACAGCCAGGCAAGCTCCGAGCAAACTAGCCAGCTAAGCAAACTTTGGAATGAAAAGTGCTGTTTCAGAGGACAGAGCACGACATGTTTAACTTTGTAAACTTAAGCTTCAGGTTGAGGCTGAACATGCCCTTTTTTTTGTGCTTGCGTTTTAACTTGTTAATTAGCAAGCTAGCAAAGTAAAGTAAAGCTACATTAGCCGTCAAGTATTACAGCTGTAAATAAAAAAAACAGCAAATCAAAGGCTATAGTTTGAAATATCAAGTATTTTAAAGTCTTTATATAAAAAGTACCTGCTCAGTGTGACTGAAGTTGTAAAATATGTATTATTAGTGGATGTGTTTCATAATTTAATTCATTTCTTAATTCTGACACCACTGATTATATTAGTATTTGACTTAGTATTAATCAGGCAGTCATTTTGAGAATTTCTTAATTCTGCTGTATCTACCAAGAAAGGATCCACCAAGGCAAATTTACAACAATTTGGGCTAAATTACAAAAAAATATAAAGTATTTTAAGGTCTTTATTTTAAAAGCTTTATTTACCATTGGGGGAAAACAGCAGAGTGTTTTTGGTGTTCAGCTTGTTCTATCTACTAATCACGCTTTTTACTGAAAGTCAGGACCTCTAGCCATGTGTCATTCTGCAGTTAACATCATGATCATGTTAGGAGTTCCAGGTCTAAGCTTGTTTTCTCACTGGAAAATATCCACATGGTTATTCCACATGCAGCCACCAAAATGTCACTGGATCCTCTGAAGGCTGTAAAAGAGTCAACATTTAAATAATGCTATGACCATGCCACAAGCAAGCTCACACAACTCTTGTTATTTTTCTAATACGACTTTAGAATCGAGACAATCCACACTCAGGAGGAAAATGCATGTAAGACAAATTATAGTGGATATAGAACACCACAGGGGACGTTATCGCTGACTTGCAAAAACAGCATTCATTTTTGCTAGAGAAAAAACAGCTTAGAGCCCAAAATTCCCAACATGGACATGACATCAGCTACAGAATGACATCATGACTTCAGAGATCAAACTGATAGCATGTTGAGCCTCATGAGCCGTCCCCTTTATCTCTGCGGGCAAGACTCGAGTCGAGGAACACTATGCTAGCAAACAGCCTGACTCGACCGTATCATGATTCTCGTGTCTGATTGGCTCATTGGGAGAAGCCATGACTTTTCTCCAGTCTAAACAAAGCCTCGCTCCATCTGTCTGCTCTTCTATGTCCTCATAAAACTCAGAGCTTCTCACTGTAGTAAAAAACAGAAGTGTGTGTACCAAACTTGTGCCAACTGTCAGCTATAACCACTGAACATATTGTTGTAAAAGATTCCCTCACATGGGAAGAGCTCTTGAATTGTGTTTTTTCACTTCAACACAACTCCAGATTTTGCGATTTGTGCTTTTTTGTTGCTGTAATGAAGCTTCGCCTTTGGACCCACAGCTCTCTTAACCATTAGAACTGAGTGTATCCGTAAATTCTGATTTCGGTAAATATAAACAGTGTAATTCAGTCTAAAAGTGGTGTTTATTCTCCAACACACTAGTTGTTTGCTGCTGTTTCTCTCGGTGCGCCGCGGCTTGGCCACTCTCCAGACCCCCTCCCTTTGCGGGTTTTCCCCACCCACTTGTAGGCGGAGACTATCCTTAAAGTTCTCCCGGGTTCAAAGCTTTTTACTGCTTGTTTCTAAGACCTAAAATAAAAGAAATTTGTTCATTTTTGTTCTCTATATTATTTGTATGTAACCCCAGTAGTGGTTATTATTATTACATGTATTTTACATGACAATAACTTTGGTTCTACGTGACACAGAAACACCAAACAAAGATCAGCATGATGCCTGACACCTCGAGCATCAACACTCACTGGGGGAACTTCCATATAAGGAGCTGTTTGGCCGCATGATGATCATTTTCCATTTGTTGCGCTGCCGGCACGGATCCGTGCTGCTCACGTTCTAAGAGTTAAGGCGTTTTAGCTGGGCCGAAACCATCAATCTCAGAGCCTCCGCTCCATCTGATTACCCCACGTGAGGAAAGCGCCAGCGTCCTCCTTTGTCCTGCAATCCATCTGTTGCCGTGGCAACCTCATGCCAAGTAATGAAATGCGAAAATCCGACAAACGAGCCGTTCTGCCTCTGTCTGCGTGTGGTCTGAGTGAGGATGGAATGTGTCAGAGAAGGGCAGTGAGCAAATAAGCGGGACTGTTACCTATATAGAAGACATGATGTTCCTTTTACACCAGCTTGTTTTTAAATGTCTAGGATGATAGCACCAGTTTTGATTGGTTTTCTTCAGTGTTACTGTTTTTTTTTTTTACCCCGAGAACTCAAAACGCTTTTTATACAGTTTTTTTTTCTCACATTCTGTCATTGGAAATATTTATATAACCGATAAAAATCTGAACACACACTGACTACTACTGAACTGACTTCTCGATTATTATTATTATTATTATTATTATTGCAGACTCTACAGTTTCACAGTCTAGCTAGGATTACACTTGATGAGGAAAATCTACTGGACTCCACGAGGTCTCCGACAAGTGAGATTCGGCAAAACAGACTGTGGGTTGGATAGAGAGTCTCCTAGGCAGCGGTCTGCTGGCCTGGTGGTGCTGTGGAGCTCCAGGCTGGAGGCTCAGGGGTGGTGGGTGTCCAAGCCCATATGTGGGCTTCCTTGCTCGGGGAACGGGCAGTACAGATGGGGGGTTGGGTGTCTGGAGGATCCAGATGGGAGCAGAGATGGCAACACACTCTCAAAAGTAAAGGTGCCCCAAAGGGTTCTTTGGAGTGATGCCTCATTAGAACCACTTTTGGTTCCCTCATGAACTCCTCAATATGTGGTTCTTTGGTAAAACACAATTGGAAAGTTCATTAGGGAAGAGCTGACTTACTATCAAAAGGGCTGATTACTGGTCTACACACTTTTTGTGCAGGTGGCAAGTCGCCAAATTAGTGGGTTGCATATAAAGAACTTCCATGCAAATGAATCCCATGCAATTTCATAAATCACACATGACTAGCATAATATAAACCCCTGATTCTGATTCCCTCGCATCCTTTCTGCCAGGTAGGAAAGAACAACATTATAATTGCCTTCTTTCCATGTTTCTGCTAACAGTGTGTCCATATAACTTTCTCAAAATAATGACTTGTTTTCTCTATATAGAGTTGAAATACTGTCAAAACAGTGCCAGATTTTCTGAATAATGATGCCAGAACGAGTCAACACATTTTGAGTTATTTCTCTCTGAGAAAGTATAATTGTTTCACGGTCTTTGAAAAACTAACTGAAATGAGTCATTATTTTGTCATAATTCAAAAGTAAACCATTTTTACTACCAGTTTCAGTTGGTGGGCCATTATGATGATCTCCCAAAATTAGGTACTTTTAGAGGGAAACTAATATAAATTTATATTCAATGAGGCAACAGCACAAAAAAGCAGTGACCACCCCTTTAGTCTTTTAATGGGCTCTTAATGTAGTTGCAGATCATGACCCTTTTTGGCATCTTTATGTTTTAAGAGCGGAGTTGTGTGCATGTGTGTGTGTGGACAGAAGTCTGTAGGTCTCCATCTGAGGAAATACTTCCACATGACTGTTCTGTCTTTAACCCCTTAAACTCCAAAAAGCAGGTCCAGATTTCCGTCTTTTAGTCGAGATTTAATAACCCGGTCGTTGTGCACTGTGTTCGGTGTGGGTGTTGGAGAACAAGCCTTTGAGTGGACATAGAAAGGAGCATAGGAGGTTAAAGTCAACCAATTGCTTTTTCGTCTTCCTGTGGAAATCCTTGGTGCTGAGGCTAAGTCCTTTAGCAGCTTCACTTTTAGCATCCTTTCACTGCTTAAGGCTGATGGCGAGAAAGCCAAGCAAGTTGAGTGTATGTGTGTGTGTGTGTGTGTGTGTGTGTGTGTGTGTGTGTGGGTAAGGTTAAGAACAGGCAGAAACCATACTTTCATTCCTTGGAGGTGCTTCCACATTCCGTGTTAGCAGGTGAAGCAGAATTAGCTGTAGCTGTGCTAGCTTCTTTCTCATTCTTGAGAACCTCCTTGTCTTGTGTCAGGCCACGGTTGGCCAGGGGCTTCAGGGCCAGTGAAGAGAGGCTGAGAGCAGATAGAGGGGAAGGAGAGGAAGAAGAGGGCGATGATGGAGAGGGCGGCGATGTCGGGGAGCGCCCGTTAGACACCGGAAGGGGCAGCGTGGCCGAGGAGTTGGTGCGCTGCTCCCGAAGGAGGCGATGGTGCCTGAAGGTGGAAGACAGCAGCAGGGCCTCGGCAGAGAGGCTCGTGGTGGCCGACAGGCTGGCCAGCAGGGCTTTGGCCTGGCTGGAGGAGGAGAGCGCCCCCTCCTGGGGGTACTTACGGAGGCCCAGTGGCAGCCGGCCCGAGAAACTGGCAGCCCGGGTGCTGTAGAGAGGATGCTCAGACACAGAAGAGTCGCCCAGGGCCTACGGTCAGCAGGGAATGAAAGAGTGGAGAGGAGAGTGAAGAGAAAGAAAGAAGGAAGTGAGACGAGTGGGTGGGATTATCATTGAGGGCTTGGCTATCGTTTGGGCACTGGGAAAACTTTTCATGGTTTTCATGTTTTTTGCTTTTTTTCAAAACAGACACATACACACATTGAAATTACTTGATTTAAAGAAGTAGCTCATTTCCACATGGATAAAATATTTAATACTTTACTAAAAGACAGGATTCATAAGGCCACATGCCAACTGACAGAAACCTGCAAAAACATTCATAAAGGCTTGTAGTCATAGTCATTGTAGCTTGTAGGTGAAATGACGTTTAAGTTGCATTTATTTGGTAAGAGACACCATATTTGATGTCCTCATAATGAATTAATGTGTATCATCAGTCATAGAATTTATCAATGATAAATAATAACAATTACTGGTAACAGCACTGTTACATTAAGTAACACAATCTGTCATGGCAGCTTATGGCATGATTAAATGAGAATTGTGTAGCAGCACAGTTTCAGACCACTTATTTTTAGCAGTGATGGTGTTGATGTAATATATTTTATTCACATGGAAATGATTCAAAGTACGAGTAAATTCAGTGCATTATATTTATCAGTGCACACACACACACCTACAGTCTATGGGTAGCAGGAAAGTGGGCCAAAAAAAAAGAAAAGAAGAAAATTCTGGTCAGATTCAAGTTTGTTTGGGCCCTAAACATGTGTTAACAGACAATCAGTCACACACACAAACACACAAATGCAGACATGTGAGCCTGGTGTAGGGAGGTGCAGGGGCCGCTGTGGGTGGAGGGCAGTGTTGGGGAGGGCAGTTGTGCAGACAAAGCCTGGTAGTGTTGGTCTCAGTGAGAGAAGACTGTGAAGCGGCAGATGAGAGGAAGAAGAAGAAGTAGAGGAGAGAGAGAGAAAAACAAGGAGGTGGTCGGGTGAGCCTGGGCCAAGCTGTCTCTTCTCACTGCCGCGAGGGTCACAAGGTGAAGGGTGTCAGGTTGTCAGTGGTGGGAGCATCATCGTCGCAGAGATGATGGCAGGTTGTGGTGAGGATGAGGAAGATGGAAAAGGGAAGGGAAGGACGAGGAGGGATGGAGGGATGAAGACAGAAGACAAACACCGGTTAGTATCGACCATTCAGGATGCCAGCCGGGTGCAGTAAACAAAGCATGTAGTCTTACAGGCTGCACTACAGGATTCGTTGCTCAAGAACATTAAACAAAAGGAATATTTTGCAAAATAACCGAATAAAGGCCGGAGTGTTAGCATGAAGTGTAGAAGTGGGTATTTAGCATAACGGTGCTACAACAAAAACAGAGCATGAAACAAAACGCATTTATTTGCTACTAACTGCTTTAAATAAACCCCCTGAGTAAGACAGGATGCTCTGGACTTTACAAACTTTTGTCAATCCAGCACCTGTACTTTGTTATGGAACGTTTAATTGCTGCTATGGGGACTACATAGCGTTTAGCTTCATAAATAAAAGTGTAGTTGTGACCAGAATGAATTCCTTCTCCCTCTTTAGTATGGACAAAAGTATTGGGACACTTGACCAGTACACCAACTTTCATGACACTGCATTTAGATACTTTCATATGGAGTTGGTCCATCTTTGCAGCTGCTATAATGGTTACGCGCCCCATGCTCTGGACTCTGAAAACATGAATGCCCTGCCAAGGGCAAATAGCTTTGGTTTTATATTTGATTTGGTTACATTAATGTTTAAGTTGAGATTTATAAGGAATGTAGCTGTGTACCTGCAGCTGTTTTACTCTGTTAAAGGGAAAACTACTGTTAAACACTGCTGTCACTGCCAAACGGTGATGTCTGGACAACTGGGTCAGAACATCTCCAGAGCAGCAGGTCTTGTCACCCCTGGATTTGGGATTAAATGGAACCACAGATTGTTTATGAGAGCCAGAAGGTAATGGGCTTGCAGCCTTCCTGCCTTAAGGGAAGGTTATTATTGGGCCATAGGCTCACTTCAATGACTCGTCTTTATATTTGTTAATTTCAAACTCAGACAGTCTTCAGGCTGAGATGATTTAGGAATCTGAAAGATACATGTAGAAAAAAGGGTGACTTGCTTGTCAAGCCATGCAGCTCACTTGTTTAAGCTGTGACTTCAGAAACATGAGGTCATGGGATCAAACCCAAGCCTTTAACTTTAAGTCTTGCATGTCACACTTCATTTGAAAGTCAAATATCCAAAAAAATGAGAAAAATATCCAAAAAAATGAGGCCTCCGGCCTAGCTCTGTAGCTCACGGTTTAAGCTATAGTTTCCCAAACAGAAGACTGTGGGATCAAACCTGCATTTTGAACTTTAGGTCTTGCACGTCACACTTCATCTGAAAGTCATATTTCTTAAATAAGTTTGATAGCTTGTCAAGCCCAGTAGCTCACTGGCTTAAGCTGTGGTCTCAAGATTGGAAGGTTGTAGGATCTAATCAGTGTCCTATTAATGTCTTGTGTATCACATTTCATTTTAAATGTGTCAAATGTCCAAAAATAAGTAGCATATCTGCCCTGTCTCTGTAGCACACAGGTTTAAACAGTGGGCTCCAGTCAAAAAGGTTACAATGATTACAATGTTAAAGCTGAAATTTAGAAATGTTTTAACTGCAGCTGCGTAACTGTGTTAAAGGGAACACAGCTAAACACTGTTAAAGGGAAAAGCTCCTTATTTGTTTGCAAACCGAATGTTCTTGCACTTTTGTTCATATGGCAGTACTTTAAAAATAAAAGCGCGCAATACACTACTTTTGAATTAATTATTTAATTTTGCGTTTAACTGTTACGTCTAGGCCATCTCCGTTACGCCTTCAACGGAGTCAGTTGCCCGAGTGTTAGGGGCCACACAGCTCTGGGCACGGATGTATGACATTATGGGCTGTTGTGTGTGTGGTTGTCCGCCCAGCCGAGCCAGAGCATCGTTGCGTGGTCACCCATTTATGTTGGTGTTGTGCTGGGGCAAGCTGGGGGTTTTATACTTGTAACGGCCACCTCGTCCCCGTCGCGTCTGTCTCGGTCCTTGTCCCCCGAGTTCTAGGTTTCCCTCCTGTTTTC
>JBBPCX010068720.1:0-11970 GCA_037974365.1 Hydrocynus forskahlii
CATCTACCTATCTCTCAGTCCATACATCTAGATCCACACATGTGTGTATATATATAAATATATATATATATATATATATATATATATATATATCTAATCGCCTTTTGTGTGTGTGTTTGTGTGCGTGCGCATGTGTGTGTGTACAACAGTTCTGACAGCACAGTCTGATTGCTTTAGAAGCTTTCTACCTGTGTGTACTTGTTATTGGTTGAAATGGCAGCTGTTAGTAATTTTCTACTTTTAGCTTGTACAAACAGAAAGCGAATATCACACAGCCGCCCGTTTGGTCAAAGTCTGAAGAAGGGAGTGATAGCAAGTCTGTATCAAATGCCAAACCTGTCGTTGCCCCTAAGTAAACATGTCAGTGGCCAGCTGTGACAGCGGAACAACTTAACGTCAAACAAGCTAGAGCTGGCCTGGAACAGACACAAATACAAATCGACAAACAAGATGGGCTGTGAAATGCTTTACTGACTGGCTGAAAAGAACACCTTCAGGTAAACCTGTTAAAAGGTTCAAAAACTGAGCTCAGCGCAACATTGCAACAGTTTCATGTCCTGCAAAATACTTTTTTGTGACCACTATCACCAATACTAATGCATGTTGGGTACATAATTCAGGGCTTAATAAGGGAGCTCAATTACATATAACCAGCTTAATAAGGGAGCTCAATTACATATAACCAGCTTAAGGTCACAGTTACAAAAACAGTTTCATTCGTAGGGATAAAGCAATGTTGGAAAACAAGATTTTTGTACAAACATATGCTATATGTGGATCTTGCGGGAAAAATAAACCACAAATCAAAAGTAAGAGATAGGCTCTTTAGATGCAAATGTGTGCCTGATTATACAAGAAGGAGAAGCGCGCTCACACACGACAGCAGAGTGGTGGTATGAGTCAGCTTAACCTTGTTAAAATGCGCAGTATGCAGGGATGCGTTGTAGCAACCACTCAAGACCCTCTTCGGCTGACAGTACAATAGTAACCCGCAGCCTGAAGGACTTTGAGTTTGTGTGATTCTGTGCCTGCTGTGTGTTTGAGACGTGCGCCGCATTAACGCTGGGACCAAAGTGTGTCATGGTGATGCAGGAAGGGCTGTGTAATCGCTGATGTCAGTCTGTGGTAGAAAAACACACTCCAAACAAGTACGCAGATCACAGAGCCCCACTGAACAGTGGTTCTTCAAGTAGGATATGTTCCCGCATCAACATCTCTTTGTCATTTCTGGAGCAGCATTCTTTTGACTAATCATGGCTAACTGATGTCACCGGTGTGTCTCCTAATCAGGCTGCGTAGACCTCTGAGATTGTGCATCATTTTGTAGGCACTATGGGCCTGTGCTGTCTTTGTCTAATCACTGATGTGTACGGTCTTTGCACATTTTTCCAACGCACGTCACTGGATTCTCTGAATTCTGACATTTGTAAGAAGTCGAAATGCATGCATGCCAGCTAACCTTCCTGCACATTCTATTGACATTATAGGCAAATATAGTTAGGCAAAATGCTTCTACCTGAACTAACTGCCACCATCCTGCTCGCATCTTTCGGCTCTGGTTGGCAGGTTTTGGGTTGAATCTGATTTAGATGCAGCATAGCCATTCTGGCGACAAAACAGAGGCTTTGCTAGTGCCAGATTTGGTCTGACAGGCAGTTACATCAGTGTCTGCATTACAGTGAGACAATCGCTACAACTATACACCTTTTCCATATCATGGAAAAATGAATCTTCCCCATATCTTCTTCAAGTAAAACAATATAAGTACATTTTGTGCAGTTGGCAAGGCTGTAACCTCACAGCAAGACCTTACTGTATGGGGTTTGCATGTTCTCCCTGTGTTTCGGTGTTTCTGATGAGTTGACAGTCAAAATACATGCATGTCAGGTGAACCGAAGATACTAAATAGCCCCTGGGTGTGAGTGTGTGCGTGTGAATGTGTGTGTCTGGTTTGTGTGTACTGTCTTTGAACAGGGTGATCTGTCCAGGTAGTTGCTCCGCCATTTGCCCTCCGGCCATGGGGATAAGCTCCAGTAACCACTGCAACCCTGGTTAAGGACAACGGATGGATGCAAATATTGTTTCAAAATGTACCATTCAATCCCCAGTCCATGCATGTAACCAAAGCTGTGAAAAAAACAGACAGATTTGCATTCCTTAATTTGGTGAGGTCACAAAAACCAACTCATCAGTTTATCAGTCCAGATGGCTTTAAGAATGAGGCACAGGCCAGTCAGTCTGAGTAGTTTGTTTACATATATCAGGCACCACAACAGCCGGTTTAAAGGATAAAGAGGGGTTGGATGTTTGTGTGAAATGAATTACCATGCAGATAATATAGGAGGACTTCAGAAAACACATAGCATTTGTGCCTTTTAACTTCTGCACTTGATGAAGAGTGCTGCTTTGCGTGGGTGTTTTAATGAATGATCTTAATCTGAACATTGCAAACCAAATGTTAC
The DNA here is from genome assembly GCA_037974365.1 of Hydrocynus forskahlii. Classification (NCBI taxonomy): domain Eukaryota; kingdom Metazoa; phylum Chordata; class Actinopteri; order Characiformes; family Alestidae; genus Hydrocynus; species Hydrocynus forskahlii. The sequence continues at coordinate 2,463 of JBBPCX010068720.1, forward strand.
AGGTTTGAAATATTAATGAAGGTTTTATTGCTTAGTCTTCTCATTTCTGTTGACTAGGAGTATATTAGGGTCCTGGATCAACATTCCTCTTAACCAGTCACCAGTGGTGATGTGGTAAAGGCTGTTTAATTGCCTCTGTCTGCAGAGTCTTATGAGGAACTATTCCCAAAAGCAGCTGAAGCTGTAGTGCAGCTCTCGAGTGAAGAGCCTTAATGAACCGAGATAAAAATCAGAGCACTTCTGCCCGAGCTACAACCTGCTCACTGCTGCTTATGACAAGGTTACAAGAGGACATACAGGAGAACACTCGGATAAGGGGAGATAAATCGATACAGCTAAACTGCATGTCAGAGGTTTAGCTTGTTAGAATGTTTCAGTACAAATGATCAATTATTAGCAACCTATTAAAACTAATAAATATATGGAACATTTAACGATTGCATTATTATTATAAGTATTTAAATACATATAATGCATCTGGGTCTTATAATGGTACCATTTTATTTGAAACATTCTAAATATACAAATTTTCCTAACCCTGATTAGCCCTTATTATGCTCGGAAATGTGTTCGTTCAAACCTCTAGAGATAATCTTAAGGGGTCTACGTACATAAAGTAGGACCCCAGTCGTTACTGCACAAACATATTTAGATATATAAAACATGTGGAACAGATTATTATTATTACATAAATGCATTTGCAAATACCACAGCCTGTCTGAACACATCCTCTACAAGGAACACATGGCACTGCAGGGAACATATGGCATTTTTCTTCAAATATCAATGCACAATTTCTATTTATTTGATGATTTTCCTACTAAAACACACCCGCTAAACCTGGCAGTTACCAGACTGTGTGAGATGTGCTTGAGCGGGTAAATCACCCAACCGTGTTGGTCATCAGCCTGCCAGAAGCTGTGCATTCTTGCTGTAGAAGACCTGTAAATAAAATACATGTGAAATACGTTTCAAGCTTTTGACGGTCAGTGAAAATCCCCACACCACACCATCCCCAACTACCAGCACTCCACTGCACACCTGCTTTCTCTTAATTGGAAGCTGCAGTACCACTCACCTGTCAGCAGGGGGTGAGAAAGAGCAACACACATTATACGAGCATATGCTATACAGGAGCCGTCACCATGGCGACCTTCTTCTGACCTACTTGGAAGCCGAGCCCTCACACACACATATACATACTCACACACGAATGCATCATGCTTGCACACACACATAAACACACGCGCGCATGTGTTAGCAAGTGGCTGACATCTGGGCTAGATCCCCATACCAACCAGCGGCCCACTTACAAGAGGCTTCTCAGTCCTAATTACAGCCCAGTTTTGGTGTACCACACACACACACACACACACACACACACACACACACATACACAAAACCTCTCCTCATTACCCCATCTGCTCATTATGGACTCTTTCTAAGGAAAACCCTGGAAGGGGTTAATTGTGTCATTTCATACAACGCCCCATTAATTTCATTTTCTGAAACACGTTAGCACAGTGGAAGTGAAGGGACTGAAGGGAAGGGTCATTTTTCACTGCTTTCAGTCAGTTTTCAATGGAAACCTACTCTAGTCTCACACTAATTCTGCCTGTGTGTGCAGACATCAGCTAGCTGGCACTTAGCCTCATTCTTAACTACAGGCTGAAAGGGAAGCACTTCCAAAAAGCAGTCAAACCAACGTGAGCTTTCACTTTTGTTGCATGGTGCCCATTCGCACCCAAGCACTATGAAACACCCAGACCCAGTGTCCTACACACAGTTTACTTTAAGCATGTTCTGAAAAACATCTGGAGCAATGTCCACTTCCAGAAACTGTTTTTGGATCTGGACCTGAAGATTTGTGCATGTTTACATTGTTTCTGTGTTTCTCCTTGAGTCAAATCATCAGAACCAGATTAGATCCGAACCACTTTTTACCTTGATCCAATTAGTAATTACGTATAGATAAAGCAGAAGGCAAAGATGTATATAAATAAATACAAGAGACAAAGGATATTAAAACATATACACACTAAAAATGTACATATCCAGAATATGTAAACTAAAAGTAAAATGTATTTACAGCTGCACTCTGAATCCATTGCGTTTCCACTTACTGGCCAATTGAGTACAAATACCTACATTTCATAATCACTCTTGGGGCACTTCATAAGTTCCATCTGCATAATAGGCCGACTACAGAAGTGCACAGTAACAGACTTTTAGACTGGCGCCCAGCTGCTGGCCCAGATATCAGCCCCACTCATCATTGGTTAGTTTCAGACCATAGACCTACAACCGATCAGAAATTATCTGGGTGGTGGACTATTCCTAGCACAGCAGTGCCACTTTTTTGTGGTGTTGTTAATGCAACCCGATCTCATGATTTTCTTGCTGCCATCATGATATACAATATAATCAAAATATCACGCTTTATGGCTTTTGTTCGTGCTAGGACAATGCTTCACTACCCTCTGTATTTTAATGCGCAACGCGTAACACTGCCAGTATCTGCGCTAACTGGTGACTGTTAGGGTTAGGGTTAAGGTTCGAGTTAGAGTTAAGATTAGGGTTAGGGTTAGGTTTAGGGTGAGGGTTAGAGTTAGGTTGAGGGACTTTCCCCGTCTCACGGCATTTCAACCTATTTCAACCGCTTTGCAAACAAAAATGATAAGGAATCAACTAATTACTTCACCCCTACTGTCCCTCAGTCACCAGTCAGCGCTGATACTGGCGATGTGCATTAAATACATAGGGCAGTGAAGCGTTGTCCTAGCACCAAAAAAAGCTCTAAAGCCTGATCGCAGCACATATTTTGACTACATTGTATATCGTGATGGCTTCCTGAAAACTTGTGAGACCGGGCTCATTAATGTCACAGCTGATGAGGGACTGGAAGATGTCACACCCTAATCATGCACCAACAGCCTTTATCTGTATACCAGCAAGTCTCCAAGAGAGCTGTTTCTACTAAAGTGGATTGGGAAGGTAGATAAGGTTGGATGGGACTGTGACATGGAATGAAAATTTGCAAAAGCTCCTGCAGCCCTGTACTTGTGAACAAGACTCAAAATTTGCACTTCAGTCTCTTTTTATCCCACCAAAAACGGCTGACTCATACCACTGACTCATGCAGAAACTTAAGTTACTGTTTTTAAACAAAAGGGTGCAATTAGACGTTCACATTTTCCCGACGTTCAGCATTGTCAGAGCAACCGTTTATGATCCTAGGCATTTAAATGTTTTAAATATAGGGACATTTTTTTTTTATTGCTCTTTTTTTTATTGCTCACTTGTTTGAAATAAACTTCCATAAAGGAAAACTAGGCTGCATGAACAGGCGATTTTCAAATCACTGTTTTGTAATGCCACAAAAATAAACTTTGTAATATCCAGCAGTTCAGCCAACCACAGTGTAGCCCTGTCATTGTAGTTGCTCTTATAAAGGACGTTCCATTCTCCCTTATCAGTCTTAAAGTAACAAAACAACCTGTTTAAAGATGAGATTAAGAGGAATGAATTATGACTGATTTTGTATTAAACCACACAAATGTTATAATGGATCTCAGGGAGAACAATAAAAAACAAGACATATGTTGAATGTTAGCCATTTCACTTGTAATACTATTTGAGAATCCAACCACCACACTAACCTGACCTGAAACCATTTTTCCATTCTGGAGGTTGCAGTCTTGTTAGTCAAGGCAGTAACCCAAGTAACCCCCTGAGCGCGGTAGGTTGCTGCAGGCTTGCATGAGCCTAAAATCATCTTACCTCACATCATCCCCACTGAGGGGCTTCCAGCTCAGGAAGTTCAACAAAGCATCCTCTGTCACGATGCAAGCCACAGCCTAGAGAGCAGACTCATAGTTTGGCACCAAAAATAATTATTTGCACATTTTTCTGCCATACACTAAATTTTGTTGATCAGTGCTTTTTACACATTCACTACGAAACACAATGTACTTAAAATATGTTTCACCCTACCTTAATTTACCCCTGAAAAAACACTAACCCCCTTAATTTTAATTAAGTGGCCATTCATTTGTGAAACCAACACCTTAATTTGCCCCTTAATTTTACCTTAAAATTAGATTTAAGGCACGAGCGTCAAACCCCTTAATCTTAATTCAGGAGGTTCTATTATTTAAGGGGCAAAACTGAAAAAAGTAAGAGGAAAATTCTGTAGTTTTACCCCTTAATCAGCCCTAATCTGTGCAAATTAAGGCATTTGGCTTTTGTAGATTAAGGGGTATAACTACAAAGCTAATGTAGCTAACAAGTAAAGCACACTGACTGGCCTGCCTATAAACATTGTGCTAGGTGCATGCCTAAATCATACACTCGTTTCAAATCATGTCGATTTGTTAAATCATCTCAAACACATTTGCTTATGTGGTTTCTGGCACTGTATGACATACTGTCAGGTATGAACAAGGACAAACATACAGCTATGTAATGTACTGTTTTCCCATTTTGGACCAGTGCTTCCCATCAAGCCAGATGTAATCTTGCCAAGTCCTGAACATTATAAAAACATATAAAGAAATGGTGAAGAATTAAAAACAAAGTGAAGAAGCAGAGTACAATCCCAAATGTTCCTGTTTGTGTTCACTAAAGTATTGCTGAAACTAGCTCTAAACTAGCCGTGTACTTTAAGATACATTACATGTACAGACAGCTGTTCTAACTGGTGACTTCACCTACTTGTCCATTGTTGACACCGTGGTACACAAATGTGTTCTGTGATACACAAATAGTACAATGTCCATAGAAAAGCACTGTCAGTAGAATAGGATGCCAGCACTGGGCTGCAAGTGAACTGCATTCCCTGGAGTAATGAAGCTCCATTTAATACCTTTGGGATGAGTTGGAGTGGAGTTCACTAATGCTCTTGTGGCTGAATGCAATAAAATCCTCACAACAATATCCAACATCTACTGTAAAACCTTCCTAGAAGAGTAAAGACTGTTACAAGAGCAAAATAACTTAATAAGCCTACCCGTCATTTCAGAGGAAACCCCAGAGTGACAGTAGTCTGCATACATTTTGGACATATAGTGTGGCTCTGGTTTCTTCAATGCACATTTTTCCTTGCACATCAGTCACACCACTAATTAGTACACAACCATCTCCAGCTTCATGCATGTAGATAAGCAGCCAAGATGTGCCAGTGGTCCTGGAGTATCTGAATTGCTTTTACTGGTGTGTTGCTCTATCACACCCACTCCAACTCAAGTAAGTGCTAGTTAATCAGGTGAGGAGTTAATGGAGCTCATGAAGATGCAGGAGTTGTTTGGTCATCACCCTGGCAGACAGGAACTTTTATAATGTATGGGCTTAGGTGCCAAAACACTTTCTTTACAATTGATCTGTAGAGTTGGTAAACATTAGTATTTTACTGATGCCATCTCCTTTCATCTGCCTGTTTGTAGTTTAAAAAAATCCCCAGGTGTGACTGTAGAATAGAATGACCCTAGACTCATCCACTGTTTGCATTTTTGCTGTTTTTTAAGCACATGTTCGGCCCATTTTCAGCCAGCCTCATGTACTTGTTAGCTACATTAGCATTAGCATTGCACATTCACGACCACTCTCTGAACACTTAACATGTCCTGGTGGAACAAGTACTCTTTGAGTAAGGGCAAGGTCGTTTTTTTTTGTTTTGTTTTTTTTGGAAATGTAATGTTTTCCCAAATTATCAATTTAGGCAAAATGCTTCTACCCACGCTAACTACCACTATTCCGCTAGTACCCCTTAGCTCTTCTTGGCAGGTTTCAGGTTGAATCTGATTTAGATGCAGGATCTGATGATAAAATGGAGGGTTTGTTAGTGCCAGGTTTGGTCCGACAGGCAGTTACATTAGTGTCCAGCATCCATTGCAGGACAAATAGGAGCAGGGGACCAAAAGTGTTTAGCTAAACATGCCCGCTCCTGTGCAATCTTGGCAACTACTTCCAGAGGATAAATGAAACAATAACACAGAGAACCACAATGCCTCAGAGCATTTTTACCCCTCTGCCAAGTGGTGAGGAGGCAGCCATAGTCTCCATACCTCTCCAGTACCCCTTGCTGGTCAGCAAGAACCACTCGATGCTGAAGCTGTGAGGACGAATATAATAAATGGTGATGTTTTGTCATTGGACACTCTCTTTTTTTTTTTTTTTTTTGAAAAGCCTGATAGTCACAATGCCATCCTTACTCCAAACATAGTCACAAACTTGTTTGGAGTCTGAAGTGTAGTTTTGCACTGAGGCTATGAAGCTAATGTAGCTAATAAGCAATACAAGGTAATAAAGCTACCCATGGCTAAACCATCACACATTTGCAGCAGACTTACTTATGAGTAACAAGTATGTTGCTACAAGTATGTTGCATAGATAAAACAATAGCGTTACTAGTACAGTTACAAGTCTTCAGTGCAAAAAATGGTATTTGTTATGTTAAAACTGAGCAGCATAAATCCTTAACTCTTTCTAATAAACACTTTTTCAATGTTAAGCACTTTGTAATCTACCCTGTAAAAATACACTTATACATATTTCACTGTTTCTATTTATCAGCCACTTGACATTCTTCCATGTCCCTGAGGTGGTCAACTGTATTCATGTGAATATAAGTTACAATTACAACATTTGTTCTGTCTTTTCATATTTTTAAAAGCTTTGCTTAAGTCTTAAATTATAGGGTTGTTTAATTTTTAGAACTAATTAAGAGTTATGAGGGTTTTCAGTCTGTTAGGTTAAAGTAGCTACATTTACAAAAAATAAAGAAGCAGTCCTCAAATGCTATTGGCTGAACAGCTAGATTTGGGGTAAGGGGGAAAACTTCAAATTAAATTTAAAAATGTTTTTGTTTCCTGAAGGATCACTTGTCTGTAATGGTGATGTAACCAGAGGCTATCCATAAACCAGCACCCTCAAAATCTGTGCAGTTGCTTTCGCTAATTAATGTTTGCAAATACAAAATCAATTACATGTGACTCAGGGGGTCATGTGACTCACCATGTCATGCACCCTATGTTAATACCTTCACTCCCACTTTCTCTGCCTTTCTCCTCTCTCTCTCTCTCTCTCTCTCTCTCTCTCTCGGATGCTGTTCGCTATCAAGCTTTCGTGATCACAGCTTTGCCTGTGTTGCATCAGTGTATCCACACATACGCTCGTGAGCTTCTGTCTCCAAAGTTTCTTTCAGCCATGAGTCACCTTCTCTACTCAAGCACCTTCAACACTGCTTCTTTGCTTTTATCAAGGTCATCCTGTTTACTCTGAAGGCACACATTCTGAATGGCGATCCAGAATGACACTCCTCTATCTGAGATACACTGAGAGGCTTCAACTGATAGTTGTGTGGGGGGAAACTCTATTACCTCAAATATAGTCGACCAGGCTCATATCTCTGATGGAAAACCAAAAGAGTAAACTAAAGAAGAAACCAGGCATGTCTTGGCTGAATGATTACGTTTGAAGTAAGAAACAAAACCTGTCTAAATATGATTTGTTCCCATCGCTTTTAAAACATGGCCTTACTCTCACAATCATAATTCTTCTAAGGTCAGGAGCATGCGTGTATGTATAAAAAGATGCTTGAGCCTGGATCAAGGCCACCTCCGGAGCATCTGTGATTATGAATGCTGAGGTTAAGATATCACAATCACTGAAGGCTGCCACAACTGGAAAATATTATGAGTAAGAAAACAGATTTTTGAAACGAAATGTTTTTATGTGCAGCTTTCAGAGACTGAGTGGGCTAGAGCTGTTTTGTGTTTTTAATTGGTTTGATGTGAAAAGCACAAACTTCAAAGTCCACTCAGCATGGCAAAGGACTGAATGTTTTTCTTCATGTCTAGTTTAACTAGAATTTGCACATTTTTCCCTGTCCCAATTGTGGTGCGATTTCTGACACCGTATGACACGTTGATATCTATAAAAATGGACAAAAATAGGTGCTACAATTGTTGCAACAGAAATGAGATTGAATTGTGTCCATGTTTAGACATGTTTCTGACCCTGTTACATGTCAAACAGGATCAGAAACCACATAACCAAGTCTGCTTGATATTATTTAGCTGCTGGACAGAGTTTGAAGTGAGTCTGTAATGATTTAGGCATTACATAATACTAATTAGCATCCTTCCATTGGTCGTTAGCTACTTTAGCCCGAGTGCAATACTGAAGAAACACACTTCAGACTGATCTGCAGCATTCTGAAGATGATCTAAAAACGTTTCTCTAAAAGACTATGTATGAAACAACACAAATGACATGGCTGTTGCTTCTTAATGCACAGAAGCAACAGCACAATCGTGCCTTACTAAATGTTTGAATTTTTTAAACAGTTTTTATAACTCACGACTAAATGCATTACTGCAACATTCCAAGAAATAAGCATGAAATAGCTTGGTGCAATACTGTAACATGATATAACACAAGCTTTTTGGTTCATTATTACTCACCACTTGAGTCGGAGCTACAGGGCAGGAGCATATGATAGTATATATGTCATAGCAAAAAAGTGTCTTTGGGTATTCCATAAAGAAGTGGACAGTATTATGAGAAGATTTTGATTGTACCTGTTAAGAACTACTCCAGTGAAGATTCTAAAGTGTTGCATAGAAATCCAAAATTTAACATATCAAGGGTTTGAATTGAAACTTATGAAAGAATATGCAAGACCACGGATTTGCACCACATGATTTTTTTTCCCGGTGTTCCAGTTTGTTTGTTTTTTTTTACCTGATATAAAGCAATGTAGTTTCATTGTCATCAAAACAAAAGCAGCAAACCTTGAACGCATTTACATATGACTGCCCATTCAGTCTAATTTCATTTTTGTTCTATGCATTCTGCCTAAAGCCATTCAGCTCCACCCATTCAGTGTAGTGTTGTTCCAGCAGACGGTAGTTATTGAATAAGGTAAATGAATCGTTGTAGCTTTGCAAAGGATCCACACATCCAAAAGGAGTAGACACGCTTCAGCTCAGACTGCCTCATAACTGAGGAACAATACAGGGCCACCTTTTCGAACAGTCAGTCTTTGTTGTGTATTATTCCTTGAGGCACAGTAACAAAAACAGTTTAATTTCAAGAGGTAAAGAGAGGTGGGAATGTAAAAAATACGTGGACCTCAGAGAGAAACAATAATAAATATAATAAAACTGTAGAGTGCTGGTCATTTAAGTGTCTCTCCACTTCAGGACTTATGATAGAGGCTCAATAGCAGAGAGGAGGGAAGGACAGCCTGGGGAAAAGAGAGAGATTTGAAATGTCGGGAAGAGAAAAAGAGCAGATTGACTTGACTTGGAACAATAAGACATCTCCAATGCATTCATTTGTCATCCTTTACTTTTTTCACAAAACTCAGGCACATTTATATTTCACTCATTCATACACAAACACACACACACACACACACACACACACATACACACACACACACACACACACACACACACACACACACACACACGTCGTTTTAGAAATGAAAGTGCAATGCATGGCC
>JBBPCX010068721.1:0-11969 GCA_037974365.1 Hydrocynus forskahlii
TATGTATATATATATATATATATGCATATATATATGCATATATATATATATAAATACGACTTTCACATTTTTGACTTTCACATCTAACACTGTAGAGCAACATAACAAATAAGCCTTCACGCCACCGGACAACCCTATAGAAACTCTTATAAAGGCTAAATCAAACAAGTGTCAGGTACTGGACTGACGCTGAATAAAGCCGCCTTTATGACTGGTGCTTGCTGGAAGAGGCCTTTATAAACATTCATATAAATGTCATGTAGCCTTACTGCTTCAGTTCAGTGTTACTTAATTAACCTTAACCACAGCTACTCTAAAAACTCAGGATTGTTTTGTTTATCCTGGCATTCAAGGTTACCCGTGTTATTGTCTGGTTTTGTAGACAATCTAGTTCTGAAAATGTCTAAAAAATAAAAGTACACATGCCCACACTCCCAAATTTTGCTCAGAGAACGGAATCCGCACTTGGGGACCCCTCTGAGTCGAAGCTCTCACACTTTTAAAGCCAAGATTAAAGATCTTATTATGTAACTGCTGTCGGAAGGAAAGGTCAACAAAGGTTTATTCCACAAGCAGCAGAAAATTTTACTGCAATGCTTCAAATAAATAAATAAACAAACACATGCATAAAAGCAAACGAACAAACAGAATTTGACCCTCAGCAATGACGCACTCTGAACACATGCGACCAAAACACCTCCAACCTTTTATTAGCCCTGAGAGCACAGGACAGAATGCCCTGGCCACTGAACACCCAGCATGAGAACCGCACTCTAACAGGCAGCGTCACTCATGCTAAACGTATTCAGTATCTGTTATACTCCCAAATACGACAGTTCAATAGATTCAACAGATTTAACAGCATATTTCAATCCGTTAAGTTTAACTGTCCTCCATATAACAGTAAACAAAATGTCAACCAGACAGAACTACGTTCCACTTTACAATGAAACAAATGATAATTAAGAAAATGATCCACAATTCAGATGCACAATGACACCCCAAGAGATACCGTACCTTTTAAATGAGGTCCTCACGGAAAAACAACCCTGAGCCAAATCCTAGAAAGCTGAATGTCAGTTCGCTGGCATCTTTCCGGAACAAGTGCTCCACGCAAAGTTTCTCACTGGGACGTTTTTTTGTTTTTTTTTCCTTATTAAAGAATAGAGAATAAACGCAAGTAGATCCAACACAAGCTCCAGTTTTCCTGTGCACACTCCATATACTCTCACCCACAGCCCTCAAACCAGTCTACTCTTTTTGCTGCTGTCATGTTATGGGAGTACGCAGTAGCGGTGCATGTAAGGGAGTAAGAGTGTGTGTGTGTGTGTGTGTGTGTGTGTGTGTGTGTGTGCGCGCGCGCGTGTGTGTATGCACTCCTGCCGCTGGGCGTTAGTGATGACGGACTGAAGCCAAAATTCCAGTCAGCCTCTTACTTCCTGTGAAGCTGAGAGGGAGGAGGGGCGAACCTCTAACCACTAAACACTGACCTCTGAACCTCTACTCCAAACACTGGACACAAAGAAGGAGAGAGAGGCCAAGAAACAAAGAGAGAGCAAGAGAGAGAGAGAGAGAGAGAGAGAGAGAGAGAGAGAGAGAGAGAGAGACAAAGAGAGATACACAGGGGGTGAAATAAAAGTAATAGTAATTACGTGTATGGGTGAATTTACAAATACAGGCACAGTTGGAAGCGCCTTTAAGTCGCAAAGCAAATGTAGATTCATTCGTAAAAGGGCCTGTGTCCTTCACCTTTCTTGGATTTTATTCATTTTTCCCCTTGAGGTGTGGTTTGTGTGGTTCTGTATTACAAAAACAGTCCAAATTTAGTTTTACATGACCGTTTCCCAACCTATCTTTAAATTAAACACTGAGTTACTGAGCCTATATGTAAATAAGCTCTGTTCTAATTGCCTGCAGTGTATTGTGCTTCATTATAAAAAGGGCTAAAACACTAACGTCAGTGTAAATGGGCGGGGCTACGCTGCTTTAGGCTGCATGATATAGGACATTTAAAAAAAAAAAAAAAGAATTTTACCACAGCTCTCAGCTTGGGTTTACTATTTGAGCAAAGATCTCTAAAAAAAAATCTCAAAACAATCTTCCACCGAAAGGCTCTACAGGGAACCTAAAGCTGTTCTTCTATTAGCACCCGGAGCTGCACTTTTCATTTGAATTTCGCAGAAAGAAAGACTGGCACGTCTGCATTCTTAAAAACAAATGTGCCAAAACAATTTTTTTCTTAATTCGGCAAAACTCGAATTAAAAGCGAAAATCCACCTCCAGACCATGAGTGCAGATATGCTACATAATGTTTCAGAAACCTGATGTTGAAAGAGTCTTTTCCTCAGCAAGGAAATGACTTACATTACACAGAAGAGAGTCACTCATCAGATGACCAAGACCACCGTATTACCCTAAAGGCACACTTATGCAGAATGACTTCAAAGAAGCCACACACACGCATTCTGGTCATTTTCTTGAGTTCGTTGGGCAAACAGATCCTGGACATCGAGGTATTACGTAAGAGGAGCAGACAGGACGTGACAGCAGGGAGGAAATGACAGAAACATCTATTTACAGTGAACAGAAACACTTAAGGGAGATGTGCCAACTTTTTTGGTCCTCTATTTAAAGACCGTCAAAACTATTTCTTACAACTGGAGTATTAATACACTATGGGAGCAAAACATCTGTAGACACTCACTCTTTAGAAATCAATAGTATTAATTAGACCATTATTCTTTGCTGCAGTAACAGCCTCTATTCTTCTAGAAAGGCTTTACACTACATTGCTGTGAGAATTTGATTTCACTCTGCCACATTAGTTAGGTCAGGCACTGATCTATAGATCTTAAATAGTCAATTAAATGGTATTAAATGGAAGCCATCTGTCCAGAGTACACAGTTCGACTGTGTTACAGTCCAATACTGTGGGTCCTAATAGTGTTGGACACTGGGCATAATGACTTTGGGCTCATGTATAACTGCTTCAAATCCTCAGTTCTATTGGTCAATGCTTTCCAGTGGAGATTCAAGTTGTATTTGCACAACTCCTGTATAAGCAATGTGTGCAACTAAAAGCAGCTCTTCAGAAGCTGTGTCCGGATACTTTTGGACGTATGAAGTATTTTATAGCTACACTTCACTCACCCAAAGAAAATGGTCCCTTTCCATTGATATGCAAGGTGAAAGGGGGGGGCTGATATTGTGCATCAGTAGTTGTGTAGGTGTACCCAGGGCCCAATCAAGCACCATTGTGGCCCTGGGCAATGAAAAAGTTTAAGGCCAGTTTTATAAATCTATGAATGATGACAACTGAGCAGGGTCGTCAACTCTGTTGAGGTGACTGGAGTGAGGTTTTCAGGTGGCTGGAGAAAGATTAGCGTGAGATTATCACCTGGTTACGGGAACGCTGGCGAGATTGACGCCACTCCGTCTAGCATGTTTTTATTTGGCATTTTTTAAAAATGTATGATTTATTGTAAATATTCATCATTTCAATACATAGCATTGTATTATCTATATATTTTACTATTATTTTCACTATTTTTAACTAATTTTCTACTATGGCGAGAACAAAGCAAACCGCCCGCAAATCCACCGGTGGGAAGGCGCTCAGGAAGCAGCTGTGGCCACAAAGGCAGCTTGTGAGAGCGCTCCGGCCAATGGCGGCGTGAAGAAACCTCACCCTTACAGGCCCCGCACCGTGGCGCCGAGAGACATCCGCCGTTACCAAAAATCCATGGAGCTGCTGATCCACGGGCTGCCCTTCCAGCGCCTGGTGCGTGAGATCGCTCCAGACTTCAAGACCGACCTCCGCTTCCAGAGCTCCGCCGTCGGGGCAGGAAGCCAGCGAGGCTGACTGGGTGGGTCTGTTCGGCGAGGCCTACTTGGTGGATCTGTTCGACACGAACCTGTGCGCCATCCACGCCAAGAGAGTCACCATCATGCCTAAAGATATTCAGCTGGCCCGCTGTATCCGTGGAGAGTAGCTTAAACTAACTGTGCTTAAGGTCCCCAGTGTGGAACGCCCTCCCTGAACATCTGAGGAGAACACAACCCACTGTCTGCTTAAAAAAAGGACTTTAAACATTTATTTGTACTATAATTTACTCTAAAAAATGATTATAAACTCTTCTTAATTTAATGTATGTATTCTTTAACTTTTATAACTTCTGTAAAGTGACCTTAAGAGTCGTGTAAGGTGCTTATAAATAAAATGTATTATTATTATTATTATTATTATTATTGTTATTATTATTATTGTTATTATCATTATTATTATTATTATCAATTCTGCATGGACGGGAGCATTGTTACACTGCTTATATTGCAACTTTGAACCATAGAACAAAGTCAGTAGTATGTACACCTGTGTTTGGCAAAATTAACCTAACGTAACATTGAAAAAAAGGAAATGCATCATAGAAAAAGAAAATGTATTGCAAATAGTCTATAATGTACCATGCACAGTCTATCACATATTGCGTACAGTCTATAATGTATTGTGCATAGTCTATAATGTATTGCACGCAGTCCATAATGCATTTTGTGCAGTCCATGATGGATTGTGTGCAGTCTGTAAAGTACTGCGTACAGTTTCTAATGTACTGCGTATAGTTTATAATGTATAGCATATAGTTTGTAGTGTACTGCGTACATTTTATAAAGTATTGCATATAGTCTGTTGTGTGTAGTCTAGAATGTATTGCTTATAGTCTATAGCTGTTGTGTATCATCTGTAATGGACTGTGTATAGTCTATAATGTTTTGTGTAAGGCTATAATTCATTATGTATAGTCTAGAATGTATTGCATATAGACTATAATTTAGTGTGAATAGTCCATAATGTACTGTATATAGTCTATAAGATACTGGTATTGATGGCATATGACTAGAAGACAAAGTTAAACTGGAGCGCATCAGTAGCTGAGCTGAGGAACTTTGCGTGTCACACTTATGAGCTGTGGTGTCAGAGAGACAATGGAGCGCGAGAGAACCTTCTCGTTCTCTTTAAGACCGCATCACTTCACTTCCACTCAGAGACTCGAGTGACACTACAAACAAAGTGGAGCTGCAGGCGAAGCAGCCAAAGGGTTTGTTTGAGATTAACTGTGCGATAAAGAGTTGACACCCCTGAATAAGAAAAAAATACAGCCTAATACTAAGCAAACCTGCCCATCTCACCCTTACCGGTCCATCTCACGAGATGACATGAACATGTGAAGGTGACTAAAAGGGCGGAAAGATCAACTGGTTTTATACTTCAGTCACAATTTGAAAGAGTGTAATTTTCAAAGAGCTGCAATTACTTATAATCACATGTGTTATATGAAGCTTTTAGAATTGATGTAATAATTATAACCTCTATTACAACATTGTATTAGGTTTAAAATGGGAAATAGCACGAAATAACATTGAGGTGCCATTAGGCAGATCAATTAAAAGCAACTAAACACCAAGTCTGGCACAGCATGTGCAACAACCAAGCCGAAAACATGGATGTTCAGATGTTTTGGAGCCAAACCACAATCACAATTAAATTACAGTCGTGATCTGAATAATATC
This sequence comes from Hydrocynus forskahlii, assembly GCA_037974365.1. NCBI lineage: Eukaryota > Metazoa > Chordata > Actinopteri > Characiformes > Alestidae > Hydrocynus > Hydrocynus forskahlii. The sequence continues at coordinate 5,569 of JBBPCX010068721.1, forward strand.
GATACTAATAATAGTGCCCCAAATCATTCAGCTGAAAGTGCACCTGATAAAATAAAGTCAGAAAGAACTGAATGGATTCAGGCTCTCTGCAGGCTTGAGGCCAGAAATATCTACCACACTTTTGTTTACGAGAAGCTTTTCATAACATTTGCAGTCTGAATTACTACAGCGAACAATAGAGCAAACCAAATATCATGTTAAACCGTGGTCTGAACAATAGACGGCATTGTTGGTGGCTGAGTCTGAAATGCCTATTTTCAGCTCTCGACCTTGTTGCATAATCACTGGCACAAGAAGCAGGTGGTACTCCGCCTGCCGTTTTCAGACACGGTTTCAAAACTTGATTGTAATCAGCACTTTGGAACCCATTATTTTAGGTAATGCTGGTAGTTTCGTAAAGCTTGTCCACATTTCAGAGGACTTGCTGAGTGTTTTGAAGACTCAAGCCCTTTTAGGCGACATGAAACCAGATTTGTTCAGAGCAAATACAGGCCAGTCTTTTAAAAATTAAATGCTGGATACATGGCACGCCATATTGCAAACTCTATATGTAGTAATATAATTGCAATCTATATTGTGCTGCCCAACTGAACACACTGCTGCCAAAGTCTGTGTGCAGCTTTATTTGAGATGTTTATCAGTAGGGAAGGTCAGAGCTCGAAAAGGAAACATATTCTGATGTTGTCAGACAGGAAAATCCAACTGCAGGTGAGAAAACTCAACAAACCTCCTACAGGCCACTATCACTAATGAGAAATTAAGTCAAAGTGACGTTCTCGGGCTCTGAAGCACTTTAAATACACAGACACAACTACAACAGGTACACTTTAAAAGCTTTTGTTTGTATTTTTCAAGGTGTGTATATAACGGTGAAAAATCCTATGTGTTGTCTCATGAGAAACAACAATATTACAGAAATAAGGGTGCAGTGAAGGGTTTCTGAAGATACGAATTGATATTCAAGATTGTATGTGTTCACAAGGACACACAGTGTCACTGATTTGAAGCATCACTCTTATAAGGCACCAAAATCAAAATGCTGATGTCGCACCCTTGGGGAGAATCTTCAAATTGCTAAAGGTGAATGAATGAGTGCGCAAGGGGGTCGGTTAGATACAAGCCCATAAGGAGCTTTAGGAAAAATATCTTGATAGTGGGTTGTAATTATATACAACACTATTTTGGCTTGGATAAATAAAAAATCAAGTACAGAACTCCAACATCTGCCTCACAGTCACAACCACTGAATCTGGAATATGGGGCATTTAGGAAAAAAATCTTTATGCTCCCATCCACTTTACTCTCATAGGATGTGCCCAGACATTGAGTTTTGATCATGGTTTCAATTCAAAATAACAAACGTGAGACAGTCAGAGAAGAACAAACTACTGACTAAAAAGAAAAGCTTACACAAGCTACATTAAAGACTGCAGAAACACCTCTTCTGCAGTATTAACATCTTTATCCTTAAAAATAAAGCCTTTTTCTTTTGTGTGGCAGTATGGCTGAAGATCCCTTCTGTCAAGAGCAGTCAGAAGGTCTACTACAGTGAAAGCTGATCTGGTTGGCCCCGTGTGTGACTGTGTTTGTGTGTGAGGTCATTGTAACTATAATCCGTCATGTGGCTGTGAACAGGCGGGTGACGGTGGCCAGTTTGAGGGCTTTTAACTGCGTGCCCGGAAACCTTTGCCAGATATTTTTTCCAGGCACCTCTTGCCACACGAGTACTGAATTTAGAAAAGGAACACAAAGTGCTGGGAGAAGGGCTCACAGGCATCAGACACAGTACACAGCTATAATCACGTCAAGCCGAACTGGAAATAGGACTAATAGATGCTTTAGGAGGTAGTTCACTCTGTCACAATACAAGTGAGGGGTACTGATTCACGCCCTGTAGCTTGTTAAGAAAAAAAAAAAAGACTTTCCGTTAGGTCTGCACTAAACATCAGTTATCATTATTGCAATATAGGCTTTCTCAATACTGAGATGGCTGCGATATGCAAATTAGCTCTGTAACCAATCAGATTACAAGGTTTGGTGTGATGAGCATATTTACCAAGCACAGTCCCAAATTTGTGTTTCTATGGATCTTTTGAACCACGGAACTCAAAAGTGTGTTTCCCCAAATGTGTGTTTCTATGGATGTTTTGAATCACGGAACTCAAAGCTAAACTAACATGGTGAAATTATTGGAGGCTACTCTTAGATCCAAGTCTGCAATGATGTAGGAATCATTAACCGATGCTGAAATTCCATAATTTTCACACCAGTGCTGATACTGACACTTAAATTTTTACAAAATTTAGAAATAAGGAACAAATCTATGCAGATATTTTAGTACAGTAATCCAGCATTCTGCTCTTCCAGAGTACAGCACATATGTACTTAATCGCTGTTTAAAATACCAGTGAAATATTATTTAATATTATCTGCTGCGAACGATATTATTGTGTGCATCATTGTGACTCATTTTTATTTACACAATGGAGGGGGGGCATATTTTTTTTCTATTTATTATAATACATTCCATATCATTATAATACATTACACATAACTATATTTATACATTTATACATTTACACACACACCCATGCGTGTGTGCACCCTACATTGAGTGATGTTTTTATATGTACTTAGAAAGTCAATAAATGAAGCAATATAATGAAAATACAAGAATATTGTCCACACTGTGTCTGATCTTTGTACCCTGCTCTCTAACATGTGATCCTGGTTGAATATTCAAGCCCAGGTCACTTGTATGACTGTTTTGTTTAATGTGCGAGTGTTCTAGATCAGGATGTACCTGGATCTGGGCAGGAACATGGACTCTTTGATGAACACGGATCCAGACAGTAGAATGTACCAGCAGCTCCCAATGTCATCCGGACTGTGAATGAGAAAGGAAGAGAGAGAGAGAGAGAGAGGGAGACATGGGAGTTTCAGTGAAAAAAGCATTCAGTACACACATGGACCGTCTCTTTCACATTCCATAGAGAAGCACGAGACACTCCTAGAAACCCTGAGTTCTGGGCTTGTGGTCTAGTTTACTGTAAAACACTGATGAGAGGGGAAAAAAACAGCATACACAAAAACACAGACTCTCTCATTGTCATCTGTCTTAAAAAACAGTGAAACTCCGCAACTCCTCGTGTATTAAAGAGCCCATATCACAGATCTTGTATCTTATCATTGTCATTTTTGTGTAAAAGATTTATACGCCAACACGATTAAAGTGTCAACATGTATAAATTATTCACCAGTCTGGAAAGTTTTTAATTCAGGTTTTGTGATGTCACTTATTACACAGATGATCAAAGCATACTGCTCACTGTGTTCAGTACTTAGTACTGTGTGTATTGCTCATCTTGACATGTAATGTACAACTACTAATATTCAGAAATCTCGTTATTTAATGCACTTTATTAAATTTAATGTTAGAAGTCCGTCTAAAACACCGATATTCATAGCTTAGTGTGTCATGTGCTGTATTTCTTTGTTACATGCTGAACTTTGCATAACCATCAGACTAACTAATGTCATTGACTTTGGTTACAACTAGTTTGTGTAGACATCTAGAACACACACACACACACACATACACACACACATATACATATGCAGACACACTTGGATACAAATATATACAAATATACACGTTTTTTACATACACTTGTTTCCAATTATTTAGCATTTATTGTCTTGTTTGTATTGAAACATCAAGTCAAATTCCTTTTAAGTGTCAGCCTACTTGGCCAGTAAAGATTCTGATATCGATTTAATTAGTCTACAGTAGTTTATGTGGTAAAGGCAAAAAAAACTTGGTTCGTTCTTGGGAATTCTGAAAAGTTCACATAAATATTAATGAGGATTCTTTTTGATATATACACCCACAAACATCATGAGAGGATCTAAAGGGGAAAAAATAATAATATGCAAGAAAAATGTAGGACATGGCCTATTTAACGATCCACTGGCTATTAATGAGTCATTTGACCCCAGCAATTACTGTAAGCGTATCTTCACAGACGTGCAATAAGCTGTAAAAGGAAACAGATGATTTATCGGTCTGTTCGCAGACCAGCGAAAGACCTTCCCACCAAATTGTCTGTGAACTTTCTGAATCACGGGCGTCCCCACATTCTGACTCAGTGCTGTTGCCACACACTGAAACACACACTTCGTTCAGTGTAAGCCATATGAAATAATGATTTTGTTTCCCATTATTTTTAAAAATATCTGCTTTTCTCGCTTGGACGAGGGCTGAAAAGGATTCCGTCGACGAGACAGACATCAAAAAAAAAAAAAGTCAAACAGACAGAACTAAATGTGGAAGCTATCATCACATCCACCCTCCTTCACTCTCTCACTCACACACATTCACAAATATAGCAGCACTAACAGGAGGATGAGAGTGCACGGGTGTGTGTGTGTGCGTGTTTGAGAAAATAGCACACTGAAACACAGCTCCGTAAATACTCCCTCTCTCAGTGTCAGAGAAAAAGACAGGAGTGTTGAAAGAAAGCCTGGGAGTGTTGGGGCAGCGCCAACTGGTCTACAGCATTACTGACTAACTCCACCCTTCTCTTCCTCCTTCAGGAAGTGTTAGAGGTGGGAGCTAGAGCTGTAATAAAGTTAGCAGAGCCTTTTCATACTGGTGTTACACAGTGGATGAAGAGTTCAGTACTGAAACATAGTAGTTTAATTTAAACAGGCCAAGACTAGAGCTGGAAATAATATCAGTATTACCATTTTATGATGCCTTTCACAATATTAAAGGGCCCCTATCATCACTTTTCTGGAATTCAAGTCTGTAAATATTGTTTTAAATGGAACATTCATGCTCCCCATCCATATAGTCCATGTGTGGAAAATAAGTAACAAAAACAGTCCATTTTTTAAAGAACACAGGTTTGGTTCCAGATTCCTACTCGGTTCCTCCAGCTGTTGTTTGGATTTGTGAAACTCCATCAGCAGCTCCTGATTTAATTTAATGAAGGACTGATTGAGTCAAACCAGGTTTCTGATGGAAACTGAAGTGATACTGGACTTCCACAAATAACATACTGAACATAACATCACTATTTACAGCTATTTGTATTTATTATTTTTAGTTTTATTTAGTATATTAAGTAATATGCATGTAAAAACACTCACTGCTTGTTTAAAGATTTTAAGCATTATTTTCGCAGGTGCCTAAGACTTTTGCACAGAACTCTCTGAACTGTTCTGTTTCGTGCTAATCCAGGGAAGCCACAGCTGCAGGGGACCGCACTCTTCTACCTGCGCCAGAAAAATGAAGCCGTTATTGGAGAGACTGCAGATATTGCAGAAGTCCTCTCTCTATTCTCTGCTCTAAAAGCTCCTGCAGGTTCAAAGCCGGTGAGAAAAACTTCCTGAGGACGAGCCCCTCAAAACCAAATGACAAAGCACACGCGCACACACACACGCACACACACACACACTAAAGCGTGTGTCCTTGCTCCGTTCCAAAACTGAACTAATGAGGCAGCTCCGGCACACCCACTGACGCAGCACAAGAGTCTCCCTGACTTTTTTCTCTCGTTCCCTCGCTCCCTCTCTTCATCTTTTGGCTTCCCTTCATCCCCCGCCGCCTCAGTTCCCGCTTTGAATCGTTCTCCCATTTGGAAGCAGGCAAAAAAAACCCCAAAAAACGGAATACTAAATTATTAATAGGTAGAACGCGAACAGAGAGACAGAGGGAGGGAGAGAGAGAGAGAGAGAGAGAGAGAGAAGAGTACAGAAGAGAGAGAAAAAGAGAGCAAAAGGGAGAGAGCAAGAGTGAGAAGAGAGAGGTAGAGAGAAAGAGAAAGAGTGAGATATGGGAAGTAAAGAGGTAGAGAGAGAGAGAGAGAGGGAGAGAGAGAAGAAGGGGAGAGAGATAAGGGACAGAGAGAGCAAAAGCAAGAGAGAAAGAAGAGTATAGAAAAGAGAGAAAGAGACAAAAAGAGGTAGAGATAAAGATAGAGAGAGTGAGAGGATGAGAGAAAGACGTAGACATAGACAGAGAGAGAGAGACTGACAGACAGACAGATAGAGAAGAGGGAGAGAGGGGATGAGAGAGAGATATGGGACAGCAGTAGAGAGAGAGAGAGAAGAGAGAGAGAGAGAGAAGAGAGAGACAGAGAGGGAGAAGAGAGAAAGACAGAGAGAGAGAGATAGAGCAATAGAGTGAGTGAGAGAGAGAGAAAGAGAAGAGAGAAATCTACCAGCTCATTTGTTGTTCTGTCAGCTTGTTATTCAGCTCTCAGCTTGGGGTGTGTGTGTGTGTGTGTGTGTGTGTGTATCTATATGTGTGTCCCTGATGAGAGAGAGAGAGAGAGAGAGAGAGAGAGAGAGAGAGAGAGAGGGAGAGAGAAAGAGAGAGAGAGAGAGAGAGAGAG
>JBBPCX010068722.1:0-11969 GCA_037974365.1 Hydrocynus forskahlii
CTTCAGGAAGCCTGGAGAACTGTTCCTCAAGACCACATTAACATACAAGAAAGTCTGGATCTCTGGAAGCAAAATATAAAGAAATGAAGGGGATCAATAGATTTACCCAGAACTGCACACACTTTTGTCATGGGACCAATCTGACAGCATCAAGATGGGCAGCATTCCATGGAAGATTTTGAGTTTATACTTCTGAATTAATATTCATCACAATCAGAGAACATCAAGGGAATGTGTATAACAACAACAACAACAACAACAAAATGTCAGGTCTTGGCCAGCCGCCCATAGAGGCCTCTGTTTTGGTTTTGGTTATGGGGACTTTTATTTTGAGTTTTTGTTTGTGTCTTGGGTCACTTGTCAGCTGTCTTGTGTTTAGTTTAAGTAATTGGGATTTATGATTGGTTCTTGTCTGAGTGTGTGTTGTATTTAAGTTCTTTGAGTTCATGTGTTATTTGCTGGTCAACCCTCACATATACCCTCACGATCTGTGTCCTTTTTGTATTACAATTCCATCTGGGACCTGCGCCTCGCCTCACTCCCCGTGCACACTACGCCGTGACACAAAACAACAATAATAATAATAATAATAATTTATTCTTATTAATATTATTATTATTATTATTATTATTATTATTATTATTATTATAGTTGTTGCTACAACAGATATTTATATAGGATCATTCATGCAATGGAGAATTTTTCATAGCAGAAACAAATCACAGATTTAAAAAAATGACTTTTTGGATCTAAAACAAATTGGATGCGATTTGTTTTACGGCAACTTTAAAATAACAAAATACGTTGAAAACTTTAGCACATTACTTCACACAGTGAATTGTTCAAATATTCAATAGAATCATTATTTAGTTTATCAGAACATTTTCATTTCCGTCTCAAGTGAATGCAGTTTCACTTTAGCTTTGGAATTAACAGAAAAACAATAAAATTACAATCATTTCTGGCATTTTATGGCTTACTTCAGCACTTCAGGAAGGCGGGATAAAACACATTAGCTTGATTTGGGCCAGAGAGTACAACTACTTCCCCAAATCTTCTTTCACAGCATATAAGAGAATATTTAGGAGCAAAATGACTGAAATTCAGTAATCAGTACTGACTACATCCCCCATGTAACGCCAACCCGATCCCGGCAGCACTATTTACAGATAAAGCCGTAAATGTGAGAAACATTAGCATAAAACCAAACATACACAACGTCACAGAGGACTGAACTAATTGATTTTATCTGCTTCGGCTGCTGCAGACTGTTCAGAATTTCTGGTTCCTCTTGTTGCTTCTGCAGAACCGAACGCCACAGAAAATCCTTTCTACAGCCAATAAGACTGTATGACTCTTCCCTGTTCGGTAGGTGATCTTTTTCAGCATTTACGTCATTAAGTTGTCATTCGGATTGTGCAATATATTTTTTCACCTGTTTTTCATCTTTCATCATCAGCTCATTTTATTGCATTCATCATATTTTCATGGCACAAACACTAAGCTACTTTTCCTAACCACTTGCACTAATCTGTTAGTTTATTATATAATCTGTTATTTTATTATATGTTATAGATACTCATTAGGTTTTTTTTGTTCTAGTTATTTTGTTATTCCGTTTGCACTATAACTACTGTGTTTTTTTTTTAATTTTTACTTTTTATTGTCTCATCTTTATTCCTCTCGTCGCACTGAGCTTGTTTATGACAAAAGAGTTTCCCTCGGGATAAATAAAGTTCTTTCTTATCTTATTTTATCTCACTGTGAGGGACGGCAGCACTGAGCTGAAGAACACCAGCTGACTGTATGAAGACGGAAGACGTGTTAGGAACACAGGCGCTGAAGCATTAAGATTAAAGCATTAACAGCGCAGGTTACCAGTGCACTGCTTTCAGAGTTTCATGTGAAAATTCGTGTGAGAAATCCTCGCAGCTTCATTTTCTTCCATTTGCAGACGATTTGTTATAAACGCAGAAAATCTCTAAGAACAAATGCAGGAACATGTTTCTGTCTGCGGCATCTTAGGGCCAATAGGATCCGACCTTCGCTGATGGAGGACAAACTGAACTAGGAGAGACTTTTAGAATGGGAAACATAGCAAAGACCACACAGATCATGTTCATCCCATAGAGGTAATCTCTGTTTTTGGTCCCGGTTCAGTTCTCAGATGTTTCATGACATCCAAAACATGTAGACTCCAAAAAAAGTGATTAATCCTAAATCCCACATTTTGACATCCTCAATAAGAGATAAAATGTACGAAAGGGGAAAAGCGGTGAATCCTCCTGGAACTAAAACCAAAAGTGATTTGATGTCTGTGATGTGACAAAACTGTCTTGTAGAAAAGATTTAAAATGTTATGATTTATTGCCATTTTTTTATGATTTAATGAGAGTCTGCCCAAGTCTCTGTATCAGAATATTCTGCATGGACGTATTACATTCTATAGTAAGACCAGTCAAAGCATGAATGTAATAATAATAATAATAATAATTTGCTCCAGCTCTGCCTCAGAACCTTTACTGTTTTGAGTGCTGTATTATGCTATGATTGGTTAAAAATATGATCTTTTATTCTATGACTGACTAAACGGGGTTTTAATGTTTCTATATTCTTAGATGTCAGAAATTCAACCATTCTGAATAAAGAGAAGACTGATCTTTAAACCGTGAATGGGAAAATTATAGCGGTTCTAGATTGTCTTAGTTGTGCAAGAAATCAATCAATTCTGCTTCTTGAGTTTGATTATTATTATTTTAGTTTTTTTAAATAAAAAGATCATTTTTTTTACCAATCAAAGCATAATACAGTCCTCAAAACAGTAATGGTTCTGAGGCAGAGCTGGAGCAAATGACTATTATTTTCATGCTCTGATTGGTCTCACTATAGAATGTAAAACTTCCATGCAGGATATTCGGATAGAGAGACTTCGGCAGGGTCTCTTAGAGTCAGTTCTAAAATGATTTTCTCATTAAATCATAAAAATTTGCCAATAAAGCATAACATTTTAAATATTTTCTGCAAGGCAGTTTTATCACATCACACAGACCTCAAATCACTTTTGGTTTTAGCTCCAGAAGGATCCACTGCTTTTCCCCCTTCGTACATTTTATGGGAGAGAGAGAGCATAGGGACGAGTCGCCTTAAAAGTGTGTAGCAGAGAGAGAGAGTCTGTGATGTCACGGCTATGGTGGCGGAGCTAAACACAGCAGACTCACGAACAGACTTCAAGACACTAAAGCTCAGGTCAGTTATGAAAAAAGACACATGTCACTATTTGTTGTGGTTTAATTTTAAAAAATGTGTGCTTTTCCCACCCGTTTTCAGACAAGAGCTGTTTGCTCCACCCATTTTCAGCCATCACTACCCATAAATGTCTTGGTAAGAGACAGCGAGCCAATGCCCCCCTCTGTGGTTCAGTGAGTGAAGAGAGTCAGAAGAGGTGCTGGTTTGACAGGTTTTTTATCCATGAAACCAATATTTGTGTCTCCACGCAGGTTTTCTAGCAACCACGCAATCCCACTTCACATTTTCTCACAGAAACGCAGTCTTTAAAGCAGTGGGACGAGTTAAACATTCTAAACTGGATCATCTTTCTGAGAGGGGCAATAGAAGCCGGTTTTATTAAAGACTGCAGAACGTTCCACCAAAACTGTCAGCACTTCAGGGCAGACCATTTAAAAAATGAATTTTCCACCAGTAATTTATTTATTGATGTTCCATACTAGATGTCCCATAATAGTTCCTCCCTCTCTCTCCCTCTCTCTCTCTCTCTCTCTCTCTCTCACACACACACACACACACACACACTGCCTCATTCCTCTCTGCTCCTCCCCACTAGCCGCTCTCATCCCTCTGCATGTCTACACCCTCCCTCTCTCCAGTAGCTTCACCGCACCTGCCAAGTTCATCTCCTCTTCCTGTCCGACACGCTGCCAACGCCCCACGCACACCTTACACCCCCCCGCACACACACACCCGAGCCAAACACCGGCCTTCACACGCCTCACCCTCCCTCAGCTTCCTTTCTCACTGGCTGACTGCATTCAGGGGCTCAGTATAGACAGTATATAAGAAAAGATAACACTTTATGGCACCAATTTCAGAAATTCCTAGTCTTTTGCTGTAGTTTACTTCTAAACCAATAATCAAATAGCACTATAATATAGACAAGTTAAGTCAAGGAAACTCAAGTAGGGGTTTATCATCATTTCAACCATCTACACAGTGCACAGTGAAACTTTCCTCAAAGACCACAACGTTCCTCCACAAAATTTCACCAGGACCACAATGTTCCTTCAAGACCACAAAGTTCCTCCAGGACTACAACTTTCCTCCAGAACCACAGTGTTCCTCCAAAACTGCAGTGTTCCTTCAAAACCACAGCGTTCCTCCAAAACCACAGCGTTCCTCCAAAACCACAGCATTCCTCCAAAACCACAGCATTCCTCCAAAACCGTAGTATCCCTTCAAAAGCACAGTGTTCCTCCAAAACCGCAGTGTTCCTCCAAAACCGCAGTGTTCCTTCAAAACCGCAGTGTTCCTTCAAAACCGCAGTGTTCCTTCAAAACCGCAGTGTTCCTTGAAAACCACAGTGTTCCTTGAAAACCACAGTGTTCCTTGAAGATCACATTTTCCTCCAAGACCACAGTGTTCCTCCAGAACCACAGTGTTCCTCCATTACCAAAACGTTCCTCCCTGACCACAATGTTCCACCAGGTCCATGGTGGAAAGAACAAGAACAGAAACAACACAAGCCTACACGAGTGCAGGACTGGACTACACAGAGTGCAAAAAGAGAGAGAATGCAAGAAAAGTGAAAGTGACCATTCTGTTATACGTGAACACACCACAGCACACAGTGTGAACAGCATGAAATTCTTCCTCTGGATTTCACCCATTTAACCCATTTAACTCATTTAACCCATTCACCAAGCGAAGCAGCGGGCAGCCAGGAACACAGCGCCTGGCAAACAGATTGTGGGCACGGTACCTTACTCAAGGATTCCTCAGTGATGGTTAGCAGTCTTGGGATTCGAACCCACAACTTCCTGATCACAGGGCGAACGCCCTGACCACTAAGCCCAGAAAAACACAAAAGCAACAACACAATATTCCAGGACAACATTCAGCAGCGGGCAGGAGCAGAAACAGCCCAGTGTGAGTGAATACAGTTTTATAACACACTTTTCTTGCAGCAGAGTCATTAAGTGCAAAACTGCAAATACTGAGGTGGCAATAAATAACAGAAATTTGATCTAAAATGAAAGAAATATGTGATTTCAGATCAGACTGGTCTTGTTTTCTGTGAGCTGTCTGACAGAAATGAAGGGAAGCTGATGGTCAGTTTATCTGGAGACGTGTTTGTTCAGCTGCTGGGACTCGGCTGCAGTGTTGGCTTTCCCTTCCGCCAAACCTCACACCGGCATGACCGCACACCGCCCCACACCGCCTGTTACCAGGGCTGTGCCCTACCCTCCGCCGCAGAATGTGGGATCTCTTTCAATGCAGGAGAGTGAATAAAGAACATCGTTGTTTTAGTATTCAAGCCTAGTCGTCTTCCACCTTATTCAGAATTGAACAGGATTGGTCACAGCATTGCCCCCTGATGGACTGGTGGCCCGTCCAGTGTTTTTTCCACCTTTCACCGAGTGGCTGTATAAGTAAGGCACTACTACTTCATGGCATACGTTTCAGAAATTCTTGATCTTTTGCTGTGGTTTACTTTCAAATAATTCATAAAAAATCACTATAATCAAGTCAAGTTAAGTAGGAGTTCACTGTCATTTCAACCATCTATACGGTACACAGTGAAACCGAACCATGTTCCTCCAGGACCACAACATTCTAGAGGTGGAAAATTCAGGTCCGGGAAGTGAAAATCTCCCCTGAGATTTTTTTCCAGTTGCCTGGTTTCTCTGATTAGCTCAAACCAGCAGCAGAGGCACCAATGTAGCTGAAACCAAGTTCTGGAGCAGATTTTTACTTACTGAACCTGAACTGTCCACCACTGAGACCCCCCCTGCCACCCTGGTTAAGGATAACTGCATAATATAATGGATGGAAGGATGGATGGATAGTCATTTATTTAAAACTGTAGATATTTCTGCCAATGGAAGTTTGTACTTTGGTTCTAGAAAGTCTGGCTTTAAGCATCACTCTATTTACTCTGTACATAAAGGCAGGAGGAACATTAATTAAATTAGTCAAATTCATTCAATGTTTCATTAACGTTGTAGAATATGTAAGCTTAATTATATTCATAGCAAAAGTGAAGCTTCCATTTAATTAGAAAGCAATTAAGTCCTATATACTCTTCTGATCCTACATTTCTTTATTCATTAGCTTTACTGTGGCTCTTCTGGTTGAGGTCTGCACTACAGGGAAGGAAAAGCCAACTACTGTAATTCCTTAATTCATCACAACATGCCACTATTGTTGGGGATAACACATGAAATATCAATGAAAACATCACTCATTAGAAAAATCGATTGAATTTCTTGTGACATTTAAAACGGTAGAATGCTCTCGCCATTATTTTCTCTCTTTCTCTCCCTCTCGGCTCTGCCGGGTTGTTCATTTTCGCATAATATTACACAAATTGACTTTTTTTAAATGGCCCGGTCAATGCTTTCTATTTGTGTGAGTCCACATTCTTCATGACAGCAATACTCCATGCGAGAAATTAATGGACGTGCGAATGCTCCCGCTCTCTGATGCTGCTCATCGCAACGCGTGCACTTATTATTTTTATGATCATTATTATATGCAGTTGTTTTGTACAATAGACTTACTATGAGCTATATCACTATTTATGTCACTGTTACGTGCAATAACAGGCTCAGTATAGAAAACAAGTCCAAACCATATTTTGTGTCAACTAGTAACATACTGTTAACTAGTAAAATACTACATTTTATTTATTAGTGCGATTCCACAACACTGTTCTTCTTAAATGTTATTAGTATTATAATTATATAACTGGAATTTGGCACCGCTTCTCATCTGAGCCTGTGGCAAATTGTGGCAAAATTCCAACACTAAATCGCTCTTTAACATCCGCTGCAGTGTGCGTGTATTCGGATTTTTGACCAGGGGCCGAGTACTGACTATTTAAAAATTTTATTTTTTGTGGTCAAGTCTCCTCTGCAATGTATGGGGAGAGAGAGCAGAGGAACGAGTCGCCTTGACAGTGTGCAGCGGAGAGAGAGTCTCGGAGCAGGCATTGTGATGTCACAGAAAGCAACAAAACGCTAGAAAACGACAAAGTCTTATATAGCTGAACACAGCAGACTCCAACAGACTTTGACACTAAAGCTCAGGTCAGTTATAAAAAAAGACGTTTGTCTCTGTTTGTTGTGGTATAATCAAATATAATCAGCCTGTAAACGTGACTATGCCCGCATTCCCCACCCGTTTCAGGCGAGAGCGGTTGACTCCGCCCATTTTCAGCCACCGTTAACCATTAATGGCTTCGTAAGAGACAGTGAATTGACACCCCACCCGGAGGTAAAAGGCGGCGCTGAATGAAAAGAGTCGGAATAGCCGCAGGTTCGGTACCTTGCTCTGATACCTTGCTTTTTTTTTTTTTATTTTGGCAAAAACCAATGTCCGTGTGTCTCCAAACACTGGTTTTATTGCAACCACACAATCACGCTTCGTATTTTCTTACAGAAATGCAGTCTAGTCCATGTTGTTCTTGCCTTTATGTCTCTGTGTGTCTGTGAAGTCGTAGCATATGCAGTTTCCTCAGGGATCAATGAAGTTTTCGGATTCTGTTCTTTGCAAGCCGCTGTGAAGTGAACCCGAAACCGGCTTCACATACGTTAATCATGACTCGAGCAGGGGCCCTTCCAGACATCGGAGGAGGCCCACCATGCAGAAGAACACGTGCCAGTAAGAGCTCGTCTCGGCTGGACGGCTGACTGCAGCGCCGCTCTGATCCTGCTTAATGACTGCATAAGAGCGAAATTAAGACGAACGCTTCCGTGCACAAGCCCATCCTGGAGACACGCACTCGGGAGCTCAGCGGGGAACACGTGATCCCAGGCTGGAGCGAGCCAAAGCCAGACCGGCACTCTCATTTTCTTCTGACTCTCTGCACACCTCAGCATGCCTGATCAAACCGCTGCCTAATGCTCACTTATTAAGACTTTTTCAGAAGGAGATTATCCCAAAACATAGCAACGAGGGGGCCGAGCATGCTGGCGTAATGTTGACTCGCTGAAGCAATGCAGAAGTACTACACTTCTCATTAGGTCAAACTGTTTCTCACTAATACCACAAGTTTTTGCTTCTTGTCGTACATCCTAGTCATCTTAATCACGCAGAGCGGAATGGGGTCCTGAATCCATGTGAAAGGTCTAGTTTTGATACGTCTTACCATTATTTAGAGTTATTTTCTGTTTCGCGACCAGATTCACAACATCTGAACATCACCTTTCCCAAATCTGAAACAAATCAAAAACCAATAAGGCAGAAAATCCAATATTGTGGAAACCTTGATGCGTAAATGCGCCTCCAAATTTGACCCATTGTTGAGCTATTAAGATACAAACATAATAAATAGTGAAAGCAAACAGAGAACTGTCCTCAATTAGTGTCCCAAATGTTTAAACTCTTTACCATATAATTCTGAAGTGCTACCACAGACATACTACCTAGACAAAGTAATCATTAAACAATGTTGGATCCAATTAATCCTGCAGGTCTTGCTTGACCTTTTCCTCTACTCTCTCGAATTGCAGTTGTTATACAAATTTGAATAAACAGTATGTCGTACAGTGCCATAAGAAAGTCCATTTAAGATTCTCTCAACATTTGATGCAAGTGCAGGATGATTTAGAGGCACGATGCCGACTGTTCAGGTTTAAACTCTATTTCTTGTTAGTTAAAAAAGCAATCTGTGGACACCAAACATTCGGTTGATCGATTACACCTACAGAAAGAAAATTTACTTTTTTGCAAACCTACCACATTGAGAGGTTGGCAGGATCTCTTCCAAGTCACTGCAGAGTTACTCAGCTCACACATTTCGAAATGTTCTTCTAGCATTCCCAGTTTGCTTAAAGGTTCCAGAATGTTGGAGGAACATGAACACCCCATAAAATATTACAGAACATTCATATGCATCACATTTTACACCGGCACTGTGGGACCTTCAAGACCATGTGACGTTATGAGAAAGTCCTATCGATGTAATTTCGAGAACGTTAGCCCGAGTTTTGGAAACGCTCCCCATCAGCCGGGCGGAGCGTTCCTAAAGGCGCCCTCGTGGACGGAGATCTTCTCCGTGCACACATTCATCAACCAGCAGCCTGGCAGCCATTTCAACCCGCCCTCACCTGGAGTGCCTCCATCTCCGTGTGCGGCGCGGCGCAAACGTGGATCTCCGCGGGCGGCCCTCCAATCTGAAGCGCTGAGGTCACGCGCTCGCCGAGGTGGCACGGGTTACCATGTCAACGGAGTGACAGGCGGAGAGTCATTAGAGCTCAGTCTCAGCAAACCTCCGCCACAACTCCGGCAGGGAGGGGGGTGGGAGGTGTGGGGGGGAGTCGAGCGGCAGCTCTCGGCTGATCTCGCTGCAGCAGGTGCTCTGCTGACTGGAAAAACACAAAAAAAAGACCCTCGGAAGTGACAGGAGCCCGGGGGGGCCTACGGTTGGCACCCAGACCGCAGCCCGTCACCCCGCTCGCTGTCATCTTCCTGTGGCGCGCCACAAAACCGCACCGCAAAGTGCCAGGACATGCCAGAAAAGCCTCTCACCACGGGAGAGAAAATATGATCCACTGTGGGCTCAGATACAGGAGATAGATGACGCAAGCGCCGAGACTCGTTCTGGCTGAGTAGAGAACAGATTTTACACAGCAGAATCCTAAGTACCGTTCTTGTTTCCTCTCTCTCTCTATCTCTCTCTCTCTCTCTCTCTCTCTCTCTCTCTTTCCTTTATTACCCTGCCCCTTAGCCTGTTCCCTCTCTTCTTTTGTCCCTCTGCTTCTCCTTCAAACCCGAATATGAGACACAATGTAGTTTCCTTGCAACTGGGTTATGTGTAGCTCCAAATAGACGCAGCCAACAAAAGGGAGGACCCACAGTTCACCCCCCCCCAAACCCCCCCACCCCGCCCGTTCCTCAGCCCTCGGCACAGTCGGCACGCCAAACAAGACCAGCTACAGTCTGCCTGAAACTCACCCTGCACCTACGCAACATCAGGACTGTCCCCACGGACCAGTCAACACGACAAACCTTTTAAATCATGCATGATCTGAGCTTCGGGGCTCTATTTACATAATCTAACGCAAAATATAGAGCAAAGGTTCAACTAACGTTTATATCTGGGCTATTTTATCAGTGAGAAAAAAAGACTTGCGGACAGCGCAAGTGTCATATTCCAGAACAGATTTCTAGAGACTGATTTGGTTTGTAAACACTGTAAGTCATAAAAACAACACATTTTGAACTTACTGTGTTTGTGATGTCAAGAAAACCAGCATCTTTACAAAACTTCAGATTATCCATGCCGAAATAAGGAGTGTGTCACTTTGAGCTGCTTTTTGAATGAAAATCAAAACAGAGATAATTTACATATATGAGATTAACACTGAAACGGTCTGTTCAGGTCTATGGTCTATGACATATAAACTATGACTGTTTTAGGTATTTTGATCTATTTGGTATATAAACTGACACCAATGTCATAAATGAACCTCCAAAACAATACAAGACTATGTATTTATGTACTTATATGTATTTATAGGTCCTTTAAGTTCTTTTACTGATATTTCAGAGTAAAAAGCAGAGCCTAAAGGAAACTCTCAATTACAGTTTATGCACTCCAACACAGCGTTTTTATGAAACATCTTTTTATAAACTCCTCATGCTTCCTAGTTCGTCTTTTTCTACACAGATTCTTTGAATCTGTTAGGGGTCATGCATGGTTTGTTTTGATAAATCCAATTACACCATTTGACCTTTTAAAAACATGGATTAGTTGGTGAATCATCCAAGTAATCAGTAGTTTACTCAATTACTACCATAATTGGTAGTGACAGCTCTAAACAAGAACAAGTGCCACAAAGAATGAAAGCAGATCCCACTGGGATACAATTTATAACGTATACAAGCGAACCAAGCGGAGAACAGTGGACAGGACAGGACGAGCCAATCACTCACAGACCACTGAAAAATAAATGCTTCTAGTTATTTGCTGGATAAACAGTGATGGAAGTTTTTTTCTGCAATACAAGATGAGATAACAAGAAATCTGCTGAAACACAGCTGTGGTTGCAGTGCAGCGAGTATAATGACTGTAATGCAGCAGCAAAAAGAGACAGTAGAGAGAAGTGTATCATTGCTGCACCACCCAGTCTCTTGCGATGGTTTTCTTTTCTCTCTTTTGTCGTCTTCCCTGGAAACCACAGTAAATGACTACAGTGCTGTTAGTAAATTGAGCCACAACTGAGCAGTCATCATTTTTCTTCACTCAAATTTCATTCTAAACATTCTGAAAATACGGAATTGTTTTCAGTCTTGCTTTGTTGAAAATGTGGTGAGTGAATCAAACCACGAGTCCTAAATCCTCTATCGAACCAAATCGTGACTATCATTACACCCCTAATAGAAAGAGAACTGGGGTGTGTGTGTGTGTGTGTGTGTGTGTGCGCATACATATTCCACTGCTATAAATGTGTTAATGAATCTACATCTGTTAGAGCACACATTCCACAGCAGCAGGTGTTTTTAATCCACAATCCAGACATAAAAAGTCACAGTAAAGTCAAGGGCAAGAAAGCGGTGAAGGTGGAACAGGAGGTGGAGACTGAGAAGGAGGTGGAGACTGAGAAGGAGGTGGAGACGGAGAAGGAGGTGGAGATGGGGAAGGAGAAGGAGGTGGAGATGGGGAAGGAGAAGGAGATGGAGATGGGGAAGGAGAAGGCGGTGGAGATGGGACAGGAGAAGGAGATGCAGAC
>JBBPCX010068723.1:0-11967 GCA_037974365.1 Hydrocynus forskahlii
AAGAGGTGCTGCTCCTCTAACACGCAGATCTGGCTTTTAAATAAAAGAAAGAGTCCCAGAAAAACAGTCCTCATTTTCCTGTCTGAGTGGAGCAGTGAGGAGGAACCTGCTCCTCGCGTGGAGGTGAAAGAAGATAATGAGAAATGTCAGCTCTGTCTTTGCAGGGTGATGGTGGAAGGGTGGAAATGAGGACTTCCGTGTCACATGTATTTTTGGTTTATGCTCAACGACTTTTAGCTTCCAGATTAAAGTTTGAAGTACTCGAAGTCTCTCCTACTTCTCTCAGTCTGAACTCTATTCACAGTCCTACAGATCCACCTACTGGCCTACTGGTGAGGGGGAGCAGTGTCTGTGACAGTCACATGAATCAGAGTCCATCTCAGTTACGTCTCAGTCTGTAAACACTTCTCCCCTTGTTACTCATGGAAAAACTACAATACCTCATTATCAACTGAACTAAGCCTAAGCAGCATTAAACCTTTTCCTTCTGTAGTCCAACATTAACAGGTAACTTAATGTTCCCCACTCCCAAATCTTTTCTACCCAGTATGTTGGTGTATAATGAATGACAGCAGAAGTTAATGTAAACCAGATCACTATATAGTGCGTGTGTTAAATCATATATGAAACAAAGCAATACATTACTTACATTTTCCAAGGCATTTAAAATGAACCTTGCCAGATAAGTGCAACTAAAAGTGTCATGTGTAACACTCAAAAAACTCAATAATGTATGAAGTGAAATTCCCATTACTGTTTACTTAAATTCACAATTGTGACATATTCAATGTCTTTACATTCAGTTTGTTTTGTTTTTTGGTTGGATTTTTTTCTTTTTGCTTTAATAGGGCAGTGATCCTCTTACACCAGGGGTGTCCAAACTTTTTGCAAAGAGGACCAAATTTGATCAAGTGAAGATGCCCAGGGGCCAATAGTTCCTTCTGACATGTCACCAAATATAAGCCACTCAGGCAGATGTGAACAACTCTAAAAACACAATTCTGCCTTTCATTCATATCTGGAGAGTCAGGTGACATTGAACAAACTGTATAGAATACCTTAAATTTCTTTGCCTCATGAACATTTTAAACAAGATTTATAAGTAATGAAAAGTGGTCTGTTATCATTAAAGTTTAAAACAAGTGAATTTTGCCCTTGTCTTTTACAAGATCTTTGAGAAAGCAATAGTTTGTGTCACATCGACAGGTACATAACATCAGAGCCAAATAGCACAGCCAGGTGGCGTTAGAATGGTGCTGCCACCGTGTGGTGAACGGAGGAGTTACATTTTTAAGTTACATTATTTATTTTTCTGACAGAGCTAGCGAGCCATAAATAACACATTATAAGAGGGAATCTGCGGGCCGTATGAAATCTGGCAGCGGGCCGTGATTGGCCGGACTTTGTCTTTCACCCGTTCCCTGTCATCACATAGTCTTTTGTCCAAGCTGGTAGTCTCTCTCTATGATGTCCAGTATGTCTAGACTGTTTTCCTCTTCTGTGGTCCCCCCGGTGACTCCTCTGTTCTCTCAACAGAGAGACAAAGAGAAAGATGGGCTGCAATGCATCTTTTCCCATCACTCAGGATGAAGGTGCTATTTATGGAGACAAGGGGTCAATAAATTGTCTCTCTATGGGAAGGCTGCTGTACTTCTCTTGGCATGTGTGTAGAATTTACTCTTGGTCTACTGTAGTAAAACTTGCTTGAAGGTTTTAAGGCACTGGTTCTGATGGGCTTGATGCTCCTTTTTCTCAGGGAGTCATTGAAAGCACAAGAAATGAGCGGTGACCCGTTATCTGTTGTAGTGGCACAGGGATTTCCTTTATTTACTTTAATAATAGATAAAAGCCAGACAATGTTGTCATGGGGCTATAGTTGCTTTTTGTAAACATTTTGTTTTGTTGAGGAGAACGATTTTAATTTCTTGAAGAGAGAGATTTTATTTTGTCAACTGAGGAAATGTTTGTAAGGCCTGGTACGGAATGTGAGGTGGAGTCCCAGTCAGGAACTACTGAACAGCGCACCCCAGATCACAACTCCAGGATTTCACACAGGCCAATAAGGCCAAGATCAGGATCACCTGAGTACTAGGCTCTACATATAGCCCTTTCAGACAACATACCGGTGCGAAGTATACTGAGCCTTGCCTAGACACCAAGATGTGGGGTGCTAGTAAAGGTGATCCCGTTTTAAAAATGTCGAATGGGGCTGAAACTTCTTTGCCTTGATCTGCCGTTGCAGCATCTGCTGGAAAACTGGCAAAAATAGATAAGTTATCTTTAGCATAAGTGATTATTGTCGACTACAAAAAATGTATTAGTGCCTGGTGGTTAAAGCACTGGTGTAAAATTATATTTGCTGTTGTAATTTACTTACATCAAAATACTTACCTTTCAGCAATCGTTATGAAGTGCCTCAAGAGGCTTGTCATGAAGCATATAAATTCACAGCTGCACCCCCTCACTGGACCCACTGCAGTTTGTGTATCATCCCAAACACTCTATGGATGATGCCGTCACATTAATCCCTGCTAAACACATATGAGCACAACAGTGAACATTCATGCACAACAGCAAAGACCTTAACATTGCTTTCACATCACTTTTCATTGCTTAAGGACTTTGGCAAAACTCTTGTTACAGTGATCGTTTGATCATCTGCTAAGGCCCAGCCACAAAACACAAACTTAAAACTGGACCAAACTTGGAACTGGTGAACCACTATCACTCCAAACAGTTCAGTATGTGCTATATTATTATTATTATTATCACAATATAAAAGGCTGTGGTGGTCATGTGGTTTAAACTTAAACACAAAATGGAAGAAGACAGACAGCAACAAGGCCAAAGAGGGTGTGCCAGATTAAAAGAAAGAGGTCAAAGGACAAAGACAACCAAGAACAGACATCAGCTGTAAAATTAGAGCCACTATTATAGACCTTGTCATTAATCATGGTTTCACTGTGTGTAAGGGTTGTCTAAGGATGCAGCCAAACATTCCATGGTCATGCATGGGATCGATCATTCAAACATTCAAGTCGGAAAATCTGTAGGTGCAAAGACATCCACTTGCCATATATTGAATATAGGCTACAGTGCATTACAATAATCAGATTTGTAGGTATTGCAGTAAAAATACATGTTTTTGTCTCCTGCCTTACATATTCAGCTTTATAAAACTTAAAGACCTGCAGAGCTGTACATGCATTATATTTTTACTGTAACTCTATGCAGGACATGTTCCATTTCATGCGCTTCTTATATGTTCAGGAGACGCGAGAGAAATGTGTCAGACCTGCATCCTATCCCCAGCATACAGGTTATGCTGAATGCATCAAGTGGGAGATCATGGTTCACTGTTTATCAGGACAGAACCCTTCCAAGAGCACTTTGGTGACTTGCTACATCAGCAAGTACTTGATGCTACTGTCTCCAAGGCCATCACAACATGTTCCCACTAGAAGCCATGGATGACTGCAGAGGTGCGCTTACTCCTGAGATGCCTAGACACTACCAGCCAGATGATAAGGCTGCACTGAAAACATCTAAGGCCAACCTGTCCCAGGTTATCAAAGCAACAAAGTGTGCGCATGCTCACAGTATCCATAGACACTTTCAGAACACTAGTGACATAAAGCACGTGTGGGAAGGCATCAGGGCCATCAACTACTACAGGACATCTAAACCGGCAAGGCCTCGATTCCAGATGCGCTGAATTACTATTCTTTCATAATAAAATGCTTTTCGGTTCATTTTTGGCCAAAATGTAGCATAAATGCAGCCATAAACAATGTATTTGTAAATTCCTCTGTAAAATCCTTTAGATGGCCAATAATTAAAGTGCAATATTTTGTGAACAGTGTCATTCTAGAATAGATTGTTGAATCTGAAAGTAGGGAATGTACAGTTTGCCCCTCCATTTCAGGACTCCTTTTCTTAGTTTTAAGGCAGTCCATGGTGGATTTACTGGCATGGTTTGGCATTGTTGCAGGGTCCAGTTCCACTTCAGCTTTAATCTTCTTATGGATGGTCTCACATGTTCCTTAAGCACCCTCTGATATACGGTAGAATTCAGGGTGGATTCTGTGGTGGTGAGCTGGCCAGGTCCTGCTGCAGCAGAATCCCCAAACCATGACACTTCCACCTCCATGCTTCACAGTTGGCTTGAGATTCTTTTCCAGGAATGTTGTATTTGGTTTATGCCAAACATGTCCTGTGCTCTGGTGTCCAAATAATTCAATTTTAGACTCATCAGTCCAAAGAACATTATTCCAGAGGTCCTGGTCTTTGTCTATGTTCTCTCTGGCAAATTTCAGTCTGGCCTTTATGTTTCTCTTAGAGAGCAAAGGTTTCCTCCTTGAACACTTGTGCAGTCTCTTTCTGACTGTAGAGGCATGCACTTTCACATCAATAGTCACAAGAACCTGCTGTAGGTCCAGTGACGACATTTTAGGGTTTTTTAACGGTCTGCTCTCAGCATGGCCCAGAAACAAATATAGTGGGGGGGGTTGTGTCCCCCCATCATTTTTCAAAATCATTCTTTTCATCTCCGCAACTTTTGACTTCTGGAAAAATGTCGAGACGTAGAGAGCAGTGCGCATCCCCCTCACTTTTTCCCTCCAGGACTACAGCCGAGATGTAGAGTCCTGCACCCCCACAACATTTGAACCTGAACGGAATGAGCCTCCGCTGCCCAAACATAAACAACCCAACAGGAGGACAAGGTGGCATGGCGGACAAGGTCCGGACGTCACAGCTTATTTCGTGGCATATTTAATTTTTCACGCATTTTAGTGCTAAATTGTTAAGAAAAATATAACTTTTGTGACATAAATATTAAG
Organism: Hydrocynus forskahlii; assembly: GCA_037974365.1. Lineage (NCBI taxonomy): Eukaryota > Metazoa > Chordata > Actinopteri > Characiformes > Alestidae > Hydrocynus > Hydrocynus forskahlii. Next base: position 4,842 of record JBBPCX010068723.1, read on the forward strand.
ATAAATTCAATTTAATTTCCATATAAAATCAAACTATAAATGTTTTGGTACTGTCCAGAGAACACAAAGAAAGTGCGTCTTGAGATGGTGAAATACCGCTGTCCTCAGAGGCAGGACGTTTGAAAGTAGCCAATCCGAGACCGTTATTTATTTCTCCTTGCTGCTGATCTCCTTGCTGCTGTGACACGTCTCTGGCAGACCAGTCCAGAATTTAGCCCGTGGAGCGTCCCGAGTGTTCTCGTGTTTTTCGTTTTCTTCTTCCTAAAGCCCTGTACTTTTATTACTGTAAATTAAATAAATTTATTACTATATTTACCGGCTTATACCAAAGAAAACATGCGTGCATTAATTACAGTCTATTCCGGGGTAATTGAAAAGTACTAAGCTGAGTTTAAAATGAAATTAAAGTGTTTTGGGAGCATATTTGGAGACATATCTAGTGTTTATACTATAAAAATAGGCATTTTAGGTGTTCACAAATTTGCGTTTTTTTCACTATACGTGGGTGCTCTTGGAACATAACCCCCCGGGATTGTGGGGGGTTTACTGTATATATCAAAAATAATCATGACTGTACAACACCTTGCAAGACATTGATGCAGCATTGGTAAATTTAGCATATGAAAATGTACAAGCCTGTCAACAGCAGCAGTTGGACTGATTTTGCCCTTTTGGAAGCAGATGCAGCAGCAGCTGATGGAAAATGAGACGGGGTCAGTGCTCAGAAATATAAATAAGCATGCAGAACAGATAGCATTGCATGCCTCCAAAATATAAAACCTCCAAAAAACACATAATTTTCAGACTGCTTTTTCTCTGCTGCACTGGTGTGACTTGAAACTCTTTGATTAGTTTATGCTTGAATGCTCTCTTCCACTGCTCCAGCAATTTTGTGGACGTTTCAGTACTGGACAGAAAGACAAAGCTTTGAATGAAATGTCATACAGTAAAACAACACAAAACCATCATGTTTGAATCACACTGTTCCTTAAACCTAGAAACCAATAGTTAAAAACATCCATGCACACCAATCGTTTTACATCTAAAAATCTTGGAAAGATTTTAAATATGTCAGATTCACAGCCTTCCTGGGTTGTAAACAAGTTCTTGTTCACAAAGTTTTGTTTCACCCTTTGCCTGACTTCAGCTTCATCAACTGTGAGAAACAATTCAGTGACCTCTGCATGCACCTCCGTATTAGGTTAAGGATTCTGCAGAGATAAAATTTACCAAAAAGCTCAAACCTTTTTTTTTTTTTGATAACTATGAGTCTTGAGCGTGTTGTATGTGTTTTCACATGCTGTTCAGTCAGGCTCAGAATTGTACTGAAAGTAAATGGGACCCTTTCTTGCATTTACATTTTCTTAGTAGTTCTGGAGAGTTTTGACTATGTGACTTACAGTATATTTTAGTTTTGTTCTTGTCTTTGTGTCTCTTTGTATCTGCACAGTGCACATTGATTTTCTCAGTAATCAATAAAGTTTAATGATTCTGATTCTAAACTGATTTACAGAGATGAAAAAAGAATGAGTCTTTACTCAGAAAATCTTTACTCAGTTAAAAGTAGAGCAATATATATATTAAATCAAATATATCATCATTATCTTCATCAGAGCAATTATCATCATCATCTTATAACACAATTAAGAACAATTATTATTATCATCATGGTATCACAGTCATAACAATTATCACAATATTAAAACTAATGACAACAACAAAGATAATAATATTTACCATATCCTTAATCCTCCATGAGACTTTTGTTTTGACAGCCTGTTTTGCCCCTATCCTGAGTTCCCCCTTTCTGAAGCCCATGACCCTCAATGGACTCACCGGCCCCTTGACACTGAGCACCTTCACACAGTTTGTAGACTGGCGCACCAGAGAAAACGAAGAAACTAGACTTTCTGTATACTTATGTCAAAGAGACAAACTGCTGCACAGCCATCCCACCCCTGGACTGATCGGACCACAACTTGGTGCACCTTCTTCCGCCCTACCTACAACTGGTGAAGAGGCAGCTGTCACTGTCAGGACAGTGAGGGAGTGGTCAAAGGAGGCCAGTGCAACCCTGCAGGACTGTCTGAGGACTACTGACTGGGAGTCTTGGTATAAACCACATGGAGAGGACATTGATAGCCTGACTGTGTTACAGAATACATTAACTTGTGTTGATAACGCAGTGAAATCCATACACTGCCTCCCCAACAAGAAGCCATGAAAAACAACAGCCAAGACACCAGAGCCCTCCTGATTAAGAGGAAGGAAGGACTGACAGGGAGGGAGCCTAGGATGCACAGAGGAGCTTGTCTGTGAAGTTAAAGGAAGGAAGGGACAGCTACAGCAGAAATCTGGAGTAAGGGCTGCAACAAAACAACAGCAGGTATGTGTGGGGGGGCATGAAGACAATCATGGGCTTCAAGACCAGCATCCATGGGACTGATGGTAATGTGGAGAGGGCCAACGAGTTTAACCTGATTTTTCAACAGCAGGCCTCAACTCAGCATTTCTTCCAGCTCCAGCAAGACCCTCATGGCACCCAACACTCCTGCCTCCTATATCAGTGTCACGCCTAAATGCAGTTCTCCATCCTTCCTCTCTCCTGCTCCCATCTTACCTGTTATAGCCTCCATCCCCTCTCCTCCTTCCAGTGATGAATCAGACACCCATGGACATCAATCACCATCACAAAGGACCAAGTGAAGAGAGAACTACATAGACTCCACCTGTCAAGGCACCAGGCCCAGAGAGCATAAGTCCACAAGTACTCAAGTTTGTGCCTCCCAGCTATGTGGAGAACTGCTGAGGCTCAGTACCAAGAATGTGCTGTGGAAAATATCATGTCTGGTTCCAGTACAGAAGAAGGCATTCACCAGTGCCCAATCGGACTACAGGCCAGTTGCACTCAGGTCATGTAGCGTATAGCATGAGAGACTGGTCCTGGACAGCCTCCGCCCCTGGTTAGACCAGTGCATGTCCCCCTTCAGCTCACCTACCAGGCCAAACCTGTGACTAGACATTCCAGCATGTGTACACACACACACATACAGTCGTGAAAAAATTAGGACACGCTATGAAAGCCTGTGTGTTTTTGTAACATTCTTGGACATATGGATATTTAATCACAACTGTAACAATATTGGGAAATTCAAGTAGTATAACTAAACATTTAAAACTGACGGAAAGGCTTTTCAAAATCTTCTGTAAAATAAAAATGCAATTTCTGGTGAGGAATACATCAGGGCACCCCTACACTTATTCCCACTTAAAATGTCTCAAATCACACACTGGTGTGCTCCTAACTGTTCAAGTGAGAGTGAACTTTCAGAAAGAAGATTGGAGCAGCTTATGATTCTGGTAAGGAATTTAAAAAGATCTCAAAAGAATTTGAAATCAAGTCTACAACTGTTCACCCCGAGAGAGTGGAGACATTATTACTAGGTTAACCTGTGTGTTCAGACACTGGATACATGATAACAGGGACACGGAGACCATCCACCATTTCATTATTTCAGAATTTTTTTGTTTGTAAACATCTATAACTTTTTATTAAATACAGTATTGCAGTTTAAAGCAAAAAAAACATGAAAAATCTTGTGTGCTTTTTGTACTGAAATACATTTTCATTTTTTTTTTAAATAAATAAATAAACATTGCTCTGTACTATTAGGTAAAAAGTGTATCTCAGAATGTGTTTCTGCTAATTTTTCAGGTTTATGTGACTTTGCTGTATAGTGCCACCTACTGTTTGTACAGTGTTACACATCAACACTGGGGTGAGAAGCACAGGCAGTTTGGGTCGAGCCAGGTGTCCAGAGAGCTGAATAAAACTCCCTTTCCTGCCTGATTCATTTGTTCTGCCTGATCTGTAGTCCATGGCGTCACTAAACATACTGACAGCACTGACTAGTGTTTGGATCCACATGTCTACAGTATCAGAGAAAATCAAGAAAAAAAGCAGAAACACCAAATTTGATTTACCAGATTTATTGCAGGGATTGTACAGAGTAAAACAGCACTTTAAAAAGGATTCACACAAAAAAGAAGAAAAGGAGAGAGGTGGTGATGTGTACCAGGGTCACATTTTCTACACAAATGAAGCACAAATTTAATCTAATCTAACTCACACATGACTTCTGAGTTTCATGTTCTGACAATTTCATACATTTAATACATTTCTAAATTGATTTTTGTTAAAATATAAATCTCAAAACTACTGTAAAACAACATCTCAGACCTGTTAAAATATTCATAGCCACCGTCTCCATATTCATAGTGTCTGTGAGTGAAGCATTAAACTCCTGAGACATCTGGTTCCTTTCACCATCACAGTGAACAGTTCTGACAGGAGAAGTTCACATCAGAGCTCTCGGAATGGCTTTATTTACATCTAAACCATTTCAATACGTGAACATTTTGTAAAGCAGTGGAATTCCCTTTAAAGAGATCAGGTGTGTGACCGTCCTCCCTTACAGCCCAAATACACAGACCTTTCTTAAACATCTGAGACAAAAGTCTGATAACCAGTTTGTACTGTGCTCTTATAGTATAAACTGTCTTTCAGATAAAATATTTTTCTCACTGTATGTCCTTAACACACCAAATCTAAAAGTAAAGACTCTATAAATGGTTATTGTACACAGAAATGAAACCACATATAATCATTAATTAAGACATGTAATGATAAAACATATTGATCAAACGACACAGGAATTCATGTAATGATAAAATATATTCTTACAGGACACAGGAATTCAAATATTTACACACAGAATAAACTGTCTGTGCGTCTCTGTTGTGTTTTCAGAATTGTTGAAAAATGGCCAAAACTTATCTGGAAAAGAAAAATGGAAGAACAGTCAAAAACAGAAACAAGAAAAATGTTCTGATAAAGCAAACAGGATAAAGAGTGAAGAAGCTTCAACTGTTATTTGTAACAATATTCAGTTCAGTGCCTTCACTTCCCTAAACCAGCTTTAAACGTTTAGGCTCATTTAAACACATACAAAAGATCTTTCTGTTAATGTGAAAAGATTCATACATGATGTTTATCTTAAACATTCTGAATAAAACCAGTGTTTTCCTTAGAAGGATAAAAGAAGGATAGCCTCTTGTAGAATACCCATTTTGATCCCATTAAAACCATCAAATACAAATAGAATCGATCACAGACCACCTTTTAAAGCATTAGGATATTTTACACTGTGATATTATTGTGACATATTAAAAAAAAACATATAATAGCCTAACTTACCATTAGACATCATTAAAAAACCACCAGGAACTTAAATCCTGTAAATGTTTTCTATTATTTTATCCAGCAGGGCTGTTACAGCTTTATAAATGTAAATGTGAATGTAATCCCTGCTGCAGTGAGACCTGGTATAGTTTAATCTGGTCTCAGTGTTCATCAGCCTAGACTGAAACGCCCTGACTAAATGGTAGATCCCCCATAAGACTTTGCATCACATTTCTATGCATTATGCCCTGTAAATTATTTGTCTACATCTGGTTTGGTGAAGCCGGCACTGGCTAAACCGAGGGTGAGTATTGTCAGAGTCACTGTATTTAATGTGTGAATGGGGTTTTGTCTTTTGTGTGTGGACTTGATTAGTCTTACCTGGACTGAGGTCACATTTATTTTGACGTCCTGCATTTCCAAAATGTTACAGGTGATTACAGTGGATAGAATTTTCTGTACCCGACATTCAAACTGCCTCTCTTCCTGCAATCCCCACACCTTTACATCCTCCTGACTCATTTTCAGGCCATCCTGCTTTTTCTAGAAGGACAGAGACAGAGAAAGAGAAAGAGTCCTTTCAGACGAATGTGTGTACTGTGTGTAAGAATGTCTAATCATGTGTTTCATCAGGTTTAATATATGTGAATCATTACATTTTAAGATACTTACATTAATGTAAACTGAAATATAATTGATGTGCTGATCAGTGGAGAAGCTGAAGACTTCTGGGTTTGGAAGGTAAGAGAGTTTCTCCACACAGTGGACTGTTGAGTTCCCCACTCTGAGAGAGACACTGAACGAACCCTCACTCACCCAGAGAGGAGGAGAGTGAAACCACAGACCCTGAGAGAGAGAGAGAGAGAGAGAGAGAGAGAGACAGAGAGAGAGACAGAGAGAAAAAGAGCGGGAAAGAGAGAAAGAAAAAGAGAGACAGAGAGAGAGGAACAGCGAGAGAAAGAGAGAGAGACAAACAGAGAGAGAGAGAGAGAGAAAGAAAGAGAGAGAGCGGGAGAGCAGAATTAATGAAGTATGATGAAGAAAAAGCCAGTTCTGCAGGAGGAATCCTCACTAGTTACCTTTGTGTGTGTAGACGTTTGTGCAGATACTTTACCTCCGTGCTTGACTGGACACGCATTTCTTGATCATTCACTGTGATTTTCTCTACATACTCCAGACCGCTCCCCAGCACTCGAATCTTCCTCCCGCCACTGGAAACAGCAAACATCAGCTACACTGTTAGCAGTAAACATTTCCATATAACATATATTTTTTATTTTTATGTAATTGTAATCACACAAATTAATATTCTCATTATTATGACAGTACCCAATGTTTATTATTCAATGTTAAACTAATGGTCTAAATATACAATAAGGCTACAATTACTTTTGGAATACTGGACCTGACCTTTTAAGTATTAATACTTTATCATGATTAACTTCATTACAGAAAGAAGAGGACAAGTTAAATAAAACACCTTCTATCACTAAACTACGCTAAACAGAAAACAGAGCTACATTTGTTGTGGAAATGGTCTTTGAGGTGCAGAATATCTGTGCTGTACCTGGTCCAGGTGGTTCTAGGTTGCAGTCCAGTACAGGTGGGACTGGATTCATAAGTGATGACAGCGCTGCTATGACAAAGACCGTCAGCCGTCACCACACAGACCCTCACACTTCCTTTATATCCACTTGGAATATTGAACTTCAGAGCATCACTGGAGCGGTCCAGCACTGGAATCCTACAAAAAACATACATACATTTATATATATACATTATTATAATTTTGAGTGTGACTCCAAACCCAGACCTCCATGGGTTGATAAATTTGATTTCCATTGATAATTTTTGTGTGATTTTGTTGTCAGCACATTCAACTAT
>JBBPCX010068724.1:0-11967 GCA_037974365.1 Hydrocynus forskahlii
AGGACGAGAACTTAGGCTCAGTTATCTGTTTAATACTTAAGGAACTTTTATATATGGTTCCCGTGCCTCCCCCTCTATCGTTTTTTCTAGGACTGTGTACGTAGCTGTAGCTTGGAGGTGTAGCCTCATTTAGAGCAACAAACTCGTCAGGTCCAATCCAGGTCTCTGTAAGGCATAAAGTATCGATATTCTGATCAGTTATTAATTCGTTGACGAGTGCAGTTTTAGGGGCGAGTGATCTTATGTTTAAAAGTCCCAGTTTTAGCTTTAGATCTAAGGTGCTGAGCTTACTGGACGTATGAGAGACATTAATTAAATTATTTAAGCAAACTTTTTGGTATTTCTGTTTAGTTCGGGGGACAGACACAGTCTTGATATTGTGTGTTTAAGTGTCTGTGTGCATATGTTATGGGGTTGCCATGGAGAGAAAATATTATGAGTTGCAGTGATTCTTTTTTTGTATTATATGTTGTGTGGGGGTGAATTATTGTGATGTTTGATTTTTTTATATAATTGCATTTGGGTTGTTTTGTTTTTCTTTCTCTATCTGATTGACCGCTGCTCTATGAATTACGTAATGAGACCTTTTTAGCCCGGCAAGTGTTCCCCCAGTCAGAGATGGGAGGGGTGGAACTTGGACTTTTTAAAGACGGCGGCAACCATTGTTTGGTGTGCTGCCGACGGTCGTTGCGGCTCATGATGTACGGAGTATTGCAAACGACGGCGGTGTGGCTGTATCAACGTTGACCAGAGGAGAAGAAGCATGTGTGGTGAATGAGCCCTGAGACGACTCTGCTCTTGTGAGAGGCTTATTCATCGTTGCGGGTCCTCGGCACTTGTCGGGACCCACTGAGGTGAGTCACGCCAGTCACAGCGTTCTGTGTGTGGTGTGAGGGACAGTTTTACTGCCGGTCCTCTGTTCTAGGCTGGTGAGCAGTGGAGGAGCTGGAGAGCTGTGACGGAGCTGGCGGATGAGTAGTGATCAGAGCCTTCGGACTGGTACGGGCTCATGAGTAGCCCTGGGCCTGTTGTTTGGAGGGGACGAGAGTGGAGAGAGAATGTGCCTTCTTACCAGCCGTACCTGAAACTGCATTTTACTTGCTTTTAGCATTGAACAATCATTTTATTATTGATTTTAAGTCCATTAGTGTTTTAGTTGTTTATTTTCTTAAAAATAAATCTTGCAGAAAGTTTAAGTTTTTCTTGCTGCTCCTTCCTGAAATAAACCTACAGTGGTGTAGAGTACATTTCTTTATTTCTCATTTTAGTGGGTCCCAGTGCCCATTATTTTATCACTAGGTGGCATAGTCAGTCCTACTATCTATTTATAATTGCCTATTACGGAGTTTTATTGGCAGGGTGTGACCACTTGGTATTTTAACCCTGGCAGCCCCGTCGCAACACATATATCTGTATGTATGTGTCAGAGTGTATATCACTGTGTGTGTGTGTATGCTTGTGTCTTTGTGTATCTCTGAGTGTGTGTCTGACTGTATGTATTCTTGCCTATTGAGATTTGTGTACCTTTTAGCCATAACCTCCCCTTCCTCTAGTTCCTCCAGCCCACATGGGTAATCACTACAAGGAAAAAGTTGAGGGAGTAAATATTGCATATTGACATATATTTGACATGTATTTTGTGTAGCATTCCCTCAGTAAAGAGTACTGGTGGCTTGTATTCAAAATTAGTGACATATTTATGACTTCTATTCATTTATTCCCTCACAAAATTAAGCATGTGGACACCCTTTCTTATTAGTAAGTTTGGCACTTTCAGCCACACATTAACAGGCAAATAATAATAAGAAGAAGAAATTTCATTTATATATTACATTTCTCAAATTCAAACTTCCTTTACAGACAGTAAAGCAACCCACGCCCCCAGCAGCCCACATCACCAGAGTTCTAAGTCTCATTGCGTCTGTGTATCATGGTTTGTTTTTGTCTGAGCCCAGTGCCTGGCAACCCAGCTGTTCCTACTTAGCTCCCTACTCCTTGTGATCTGGGTTGATAGGCACCAGTTAAGTGGTCAACTGCCCCTCGTCAGTGTCTGAGTTTAGTCTTGTTTAGGTTTAATTAGTTCTATATTCTGACTGGTTGTCTGTGTCAAGCCCCCTGTACAGAAAAGCTGGCTGATCCAGAAGGCTGGCATGCTGTCATCATAACCTTGCACTCACTATCTCTCCAGTGAGCATCATATGTTAGTCCAAGCTCAGTGTGGAGTGAACATGAAATGAATCTCTCTTCGGGTTACAGACAGATAGTGGTCTGGGCAAGGGGAGTTTGGGTTGTTTTGTTTTTCTTTCTCTCTGTGTAATCTTAGTGACAGCTGCTCTACGAATGACGTAATGAGACCTTTTTAGCCCGGCAAGTGTTCCCCCAATCAGAGACGGTTAAGGGCGGGACTGAGTTGTGTCCTCCTTACCCGCACCAAACATGACAAGGACATAGAAGTATTGTCTACAAAACAGTAGTGGACAAAACATTAAACAGGGTAAATTACAACATCAAGCACATAGCCCACAGACAAACATCAGTTACTATTTACATAGGTGATATAGGATAGAATTCCCCCAGTCAATTTTAACAGCTGTACCAACCAAGTGGAAACATCTAGTTACAAACTGCCTCTGAAAGTAATAAGTGCAATAACTGTTTGTCAGTTTATTTTGGTGTGGTGTAAATATCCCTGTTGGATTCTGGAACAGTGGAAATTAATCACACAGGAGAGGACCCAGAAAAACACTACTTGATACATTACTTGTATCTAACATGATTAGCTTTTTTAAATTGCTGTTTACAGTTACAGGCTGTAGTCTATCTTTTTTCTGCATCCTTTTTTTGGCCCCATTTACCGGTTCTTTAGTGGTCAGGGCCCACACAGGACCTGTAATTTGGGTTGTTGATCATTCTTGGTTAGTTACTGTTGCATGAAAAAGATGAGTAACTCCATTTGGACTTGCAGTTTCTCTGTTTTAATAAGTAACATACATCATCTTGGTGTGAAGACCGAGGACATGATGCACATATTAGTGCACTGAAGTCAATCAGTGCAATGTTTATCTGTGCTATTTGCAATGGAGAATGAATTAAACTGAGAGAGACTGATCAACATTGACCAATTTGATGCACTACACGAAATGTACAGAGCTAATTTATGTTGCAATATTGTCAGTGGCATTTTTCTCAAAGTACTTTCGTTCACACACAGCCTCAGTCAAAACTTCCTCAAATGTGGTATGTGCCAGAGGCAGCTGTGGTGGGGAAATTCTTGGCCGAGCTGTCACCTCATGATTCTCAAAGCTGCAGTGTCAGCGAGGTCGAACATGTTCTGCTTTTTTTTTATGACCATCTTTCAGAATGAGGCCAAACAATGATTGCTGAATTTCCCACGGTGGCTTCTATCTGTCACTGAAGGTCACCTCTCATTTTGCCATGAAATGACACACTGGCCTGATCAGTTTCTCTTATCTGCTTTAAAGAAGCCTCAACTGCTATTGCTGATTGCTGAGGTTGTGGAAAAAACACAGTAAGAGCTGTCACAATGCTATTAACACTGACAGTGTGTCAGTAAAATCAAATGAGCTCAGGCTATCGCACATTCTGTTAGGATGTCCACTGGGGTATACTCATAAATGGAGAAACAACCACAAAGCTTTAGAATGGATTGGATAAGCTGTGGTTAAAATTGCTTCCCTGTTTGGGTGCACTCAGATGACCTTAATTTCCTCAGCTTTTCTGTCCGCTTGTACCACAAACTGACCTTTGCCTCCCTACGCCTCCGGCTGCCAAGTCCTATTAAGCTAGAGCCAGACCTATGATTTCAATTGCGAGTTACATTCTGCTTTAAACATGCTTCAAAATCAGATGCTCTTTCGCCATGGACAAAAATACATAAACATTCTAATAAAACACTAAATACCCCAGATGTATGTGGGTCAAGATAAACTATAAAATATTTTTTTATGTGGAAGTGATTGTGTGCTACAACATAGGCCTCATACAAACTTTCACGCACACAGGTCACATGACATGCAAGAGGACTCAGAAGTGAAGCATGTCACATACTATAAAAGCCAAGGTCATGGAGGTAGCAATGCTCAGTCATTGAGTCAACACCAGCACCCTGCCAGTTCAGCTCTTCAGGACTGCGAGTACTCCGGTTTCATACCAATCCTTGTGTGTGTGTCAGAACGCGGATTCCAGTGGGAATATCTACTCTATTAGGGAGTGTTCTCAGATCAAATTGTGTGGACTACCTACTCTCTCGTGTTGCTCCACGATTGGGTTCATCCTCCATGCTACACTGACATAATGACTGAGCCTAATGCCGTGAGCCCAGCGGATTTCGCAGCCTTATGTGACACTGTTGCACAGCAGGCAGCCATGATTGATGCCCTGAACCAGGATGTCGTGGGCTTAAGACAGGCACTTCACAAGTCCTTTGTGGCCCGTGCTGAGCTTTTTCAGTGGCTCACGACCCTCGAGAAGGCCTATCATAAGCTGTTTGCTGAGCGCCAGCTGCCACAGGTTGCGGCCCAGACTTCCTTCCCCTTCAACTTCCAACAAACCAAAGTTTTCTTTACCAGATAAGTGGGATGGGAAGTGGCAATATTTTTCTAACCAAACTGAATATGATTTGTTTCAGCCTGCGTGATACACCACAGACAAAAGCAGGATCACTCCTCTCATCTCCCTCCTCACTGGGCAGGCAGCTGAGTGGGCCATGGCGGTCCTGAGGACGGATTCCGACATCGCTTATTCCTATCCAGAGTTCATCCGCCAACTCAGGGCCACCTTCCAACATCCAGACATCAAGATGGAGACCGACTCATGCCTGTACCGTCTTCGGCAAGGCGACCAGTCTGTGAGCCACTATGTGGCTGGGTTTTGGACCTTGGCCATTTAGACCAGCTGGGGAGATCCAGCTCTCAGACTGAAGGGCTGGCTCCCCAGATGAAGGACGAACGTGTTAGCCAGCTCCTCATACCCAACCACCCATTAATCCTCAGAACCTGGAGGCCATTCCCATCCCATATTGCTACCTGTCAGCAGTATTCAGTCAGAGACATGCAGTCCAACTCCTCCTCATCAGCCGTACAACTTGGTCACCCATGGCCGCGGGGTTCATCTTTGTTATGAAAAAAGACAGGGGTCTCCGGCCCTGTGTCAACCATCGGGGGCAGAATCGTATTACAGTGAAGAATAGGCACCTGCTTCCACTCCCTAATACTGCCCTGGATGCCCTCTCTGGTGCTTCTATCTTCACAAAACTGGAACTAAGGAGCACTTATAACTTGGTTTGCATCAGGGAGGGCCACTGGAGTCAGTTTGAGGTAGGTTATGTTTTCCAACCTCTGATGTTTGAACATCAAGAGCCAGAGGTTGACCAACCGTTGGTCTGTCCCGAGGTCTCCTCCCAGTGGGACATGCCCTGAATACCTCCCCAGGGAGGCGTCCAGGAGGCATCCTTACCAGATGACGAAGCCACCTCATCTGGCTCCTTTCGATGTGGAGGAACAGCGGCTCTACTCTGAGCTCCTCCCTGATGACTGAGCTTCTCACCCTATCTCTAAGGGAGAGCCCAGCTACCCTATGGAGGAAACTCATTTTGGCCACTTGTATTCGCAATCTCATTCTTTCGGTCACTACCCACAGCTTGTGACCATAGGTGAGAATAGGAATGTAGATCGACCAGTAAATTGAGAGCCTAGCCTTTCGGCTCAACTCTTTCTTCACCATGACAGATTGATGCAGTGCGTGCATCACTGCTAACGCCACACCAATCCGTCTGTCGACTTCCCGCTCCATCCTTCCCTCATTCATGAACAGGACCCAGAGATACTTAAACTCCTCCACTTGGGGGAGGATGTCATATACAGTGTTCCTCACCATATACAGTGTTGACGCTGCACTGCCTCCCCCTCCTGAGATGCCGGATGGTGGACCAGAATTTCCTCGAAGCCGTGCGGAAGTCATTCTCCATTGCCTCTCCAAACTCCTCCCATACCCGAGTTTTATGCCTCAACGACCACCAGAGCTGCGTTCAGCTTGGCCTGCCGGTACCTGCCAGCTGCCTCCGGGCTCCCACAGGCCAAAAAGGCCTGGTAGGACTCCTTCTTCAGCTTGACGGCATCCCTTACCACTGGTGTCCACCAGCGGGTTCGGGGATTACCGCCACGACAGGCACCAACCACCTTACGGCCACAGCTCCGGTCAGCCGCCTCGACAATGGAGGTGCAGAATACGTCCCATTCAGACTCAATATCCCCCACCTCCCTGAGATGTACAGGCACCAAGCTTGGGGGCTATGAGTATGCACACACCCGCCTGACGCCTCTCATCATGGACAACTTCAGAATGGAAGAGAGCCCAACCCCTCTCGAGGAGACTGGTTCCAGAGCCCAGACCATGCGTCAAGGTGAGTCCAACTATATCTAGCCAGAACCTCTCAGCCTCGCGCACCAGCTCAGGCTCCTTCCCCACCAGAGAGGTGACATTCCACATCAGTAGAGCTAGCTTCTGCAGCCGAGGATTGGACCGCCAATGTCCCCACCTTCGGCTGCCACCCAACTCACACTGAACCCGACCCCCATGGCCCCATGGGAAGGGGGACCCATGTCTTCTCTTCGGGCTTTGCCCGGCCGGGCCCCATGGATATAGGCCCGGCCACAAGGCGCTCGCCATCGACCCCCACCAAGCCCCACAGGACAATGTTGTAAATGGGTCAACGATCCTAACAGGACGGAGTTGCTCAAAAATCTATGATCTGAAGAGTACTGTGTTGCTAATTAGTTTATGAACCTAACAGGACTATGTTGTAAATGGGTCAATGATCCTAACAGGACTGTGTTGCTAAACAATCTATAAAATGAACAGGATTTTGTTGCTAAAGAGTTTATGATCCTCACAGGACTATTATTTACTGCCTGTGTTGGTTTACACATGTCCTGAATTAGTTTTATGCCTGGGTTGAGACACAGAATGACATGACAGCGAGGAAGACCACCCCACCCCCAACAACCAGGTGCTCTGTCTGACCATAGCTGATGTGAGGAGGACTTAGAATCAGCCTACAGAAGGCCACTGGACCAGACAGACCTTAACAGTGTTCACCTCGCTCTTGTCTTGTTGGAGATGGGTAGCGCCTTCTGTGACAAAAGCCCAATACAAACGGTCCAAGGGGTCTATCAAAGGCCATCCAAAGCTGGTGTGTTCTACCAGTCTTACATTTTTTTTCTCTACGGTTATACATTTTTTTCTATGTTTGTTTTTTCTTTTGTGAATCTAAATAAATGAATAAACAAAACTGATTATTTAAACTGTGTTTGCCACGTGCCTCTGGATGTGGATATATGATGCTAAATGACACTAACAGGGCTATGTTCTGAAAGAATCTATGGTGCTAACAAGTCTATGTTGCTTAAAATATCCATTCCACTAACGAGACTATAGTTCTAAAGGGTCTGTGGCAATAATGTAGCTATGAAGCTAACAAGTCAATTGCAATTGCAGTTTGGGATGTAGTACTAAATGATCCGTGATGGAAACAGGACTTGTTAATGCTGAGTGGGATGTGGAAAGGATGTGATGTTCTGAACTCCACAATAATCTCTTTAGTCTTGTTGACACTGGTCTCTGCACCAGCAGTTCCACTTCTTCCCTGTATGCTCATCATCCCTGCTTATCAGTCCCAGCACCGTTGCATCATCAGCAAACGTGATGATTTGGTTGGTAGTGTGTGTTACTGTGCAGTCATTGGTCAGCAGAAGACTGAGCATGCAGTGAGATGGAGTTGGAGGTGTTGCTGCCCATTCTTACTGGCTGGGGACTCTTTGTCAAGAAATCTTACATCCAGTTGCAGAGGGTGGAGCTGAGGCCTAACCCACTTAGCATCAGAATCAGTTTTTGCTGTATGATTATGCTGAGGGCTGAGCTAAAGTCTATGAGTAGCATTCTGATATATGTGTCTCTTTTTTTCAGATGTATCAGGGAGAGGTGAAGAGCATGTGGATATAGGCCTGTTTGACCAGTATGCAAATTGCTAGTGAGTTGGGGTGATTGGTATTTATGTGTGCCATTCATGACAAGCCTTTCAAAGCACTTCATAATGATGGGAGTGAGTGCCATGGGGCAATAGTCATTCAAGTCCATTACTGATCATTTCTTTGGCACAGGTGTGACTTAAACATGTGTTAAAAATGTGAGGACATGACCCAGTTGGTTAGCACATTTTAAGCACATGGCCTTGTATGAGTTATCTCTGGACAGAGTTCTCCTCACATCAGTTGTGGAAAGACAGATTGTCTGCTCTTTTGAGGGTGGTGTAGATTTCCTCACAGGCTCTTTACTCTGTGCATCAAAATGTACGAAGAAGTCTTTTAGCTCATGCTGATGGGATCAATATCTCTGCTGTGTGGGCTGGGCTTGTAGTCTTTGATTGCTTGAATATCTTGCCACATGCAACATGTGTCTGTGGTGCAATGGAAGTGTTTATTAATTATCTGCATATATGCCCGCATTTCCTTCCTTATGGCATGGGACAGCCTTATCTCCAGATCTGAAAACTTCATTTTTGGTCTTAAGCAGTGTGCACACTTCATTAGTCATTCAAGGTTTATGGTTGTTCTTGTGGTGATATCCCTGGTTGGCTGCTGGTTAGCACAAGAGCTTGGTAGGGGGTTCATGACGACTACCAGCATGCAGGTATACTCCCGGAGCAGGTAGAAAGGCTGATATATGTCTGATAAAACAGTGTTTTGTGTAACTGTAGCAGCATTCATACACCAATTTCTGTTTATATAGACACACAGCCCCCCCACTCCATTTCTTTCCAGACAAAGAGACGTCCCTGTCTGCTCGGAAGACGGTCAGTCTGACTAGCTGGATAGCAGGGTCTGAAATGTTCTCCTGCAGCCATGTGTCATCCCCCGCTATTTGGCTCGCTTCATCTTTATACAGTCTAGCTTGTTGTCCAGCGATCAAGCATTTACAGGCAGAACTGACAGTATCACTGGCATGGAGGGGTTAGTCTTTAGCCTTGATTTAACATCACAGTGTGTTCCTCGCTTCTGCTTCCGGTCACGGCGGCCAGATTTTGGGATGTCTGTTTCTCCACCTGCTGAAGTAAACAAAGGCTGCAGAGTTTAGAACAATTCTGTGCAAAGTCTGCCACTCACAGACATACATTTGTGTATTACTGGCTCTCAACTCCTCTTTTTAAATAAGTGGACAATGATTACCATTTAACACAGGGGTCTTGGGAACTTAATTAGCTGCAGCCTGCACGTGCACCACCATTTTGTTGATAGAGCAAACAAAGTACTGCCTATCACTCCCATACACAAGCAGGTGTGAGAGAAGCTAACATTTCCTTACTTTTATGCAAAAAAAAAAAAAATCACAGGACAGAAACAAAAAAGTGATTGGAACGCACACATGCCTTTTTTTTTTTACATGGATTAGCAACGCTTATGCCTTGCAGGCAAAGTCCCAAAACAGAAAGAGGCAGATGAGACTAACATTTTTAGTTTTTATTTTCACATAAACTACTGCAGAAACATGTTATAAATATGTGATGCTGCCCCTTGTAGTCACATGAGAACACAACACAGGGCGGCACACAGTGTAAAATTCTTTCTCTGCATTTAACCCTTTCACCAAATGAAGCAGTGTGCAGACAGTGACGGGGACAGTACCTTTCTAAAGGGTACCTCAGTGGTTCGACTGGCAGTCCTGGGATTCGAACTCATGACCTACCCATCACAGGAGCAACTTAGTAACCACCAGCCAGTGGTCTGGTGGTTAGGGTACCTCAGTGGAACCAGAGGTGCCCTTGAGCAAGGTACTGTCAGTCCTGGGATTCGAACTCATTACCCTCCCATCACAGGAGCAACCTCCTGACCACCAGACCAATGGCTGGTGGTTAATAAGTTGCTGTCAGCATCTACAACCCCACAAATGTCAGAATTGATCATGTTAAAGGGAGTCGTTTTAGGAGGTCTGTTTTAAAGCCATTGCCATTACCTGAGGAGCACATTTCCTAAAGCTTGTTTATTGATTGACAACTGCCATTATTGTAACAAGTTAACTATTAGTATGAAATTTAATCTTTTAGATTTAGGCCTAGTTAAAGCTCTGAACTGGCCTTGACTGCCTTGGGTGTTTGAATGAACCAATAAGATTCCACTCCTAATATGGAACCCATGATGTCTAATACCAACAATTCTAAGAATGATGTCTGTTAGGTAACAGGAGAAGAGTGAAACCCTTCTGGAGTATCCTAGAATTCTCTTAAGATCTTATTACCAAAATATCTGTTTTTTACGCATTCTGGGGCTGGTGTTCACAAAGCTAAGTGATGTGTAGAGTAGAGGCACTGGAGGCGGCGGGCATTATACGGCCCTGAGCTTCAAAGATTTATACAACCAACATTATATCGCAACCAACAACCCCCTGCACCACCCCCACCTCAATTCTTGACTCATACACTCCACAGATTTTGTATTCCCACAGAATCTGTGTCTGCCTCCCATGGCCATTTAGATGCACACTCACAACTGGCCAGCACTTCCTGAGCTCCTTGAGTTGCGCTGCTTCAAGGCAGATGAAAATGTCAAATTGACCATGCCCTGTTAAAGGGGACAAACATACTGGTAGATTACATCTCACCCTTGGTATTTGAGTTTTGCAGTGTCTTCTGTCACACTAGATTGATATCAGTTTGCCACAGCTACTCTACGCAGTACATTACCAAAAACTTCACAAGGAACTTTTAAGGCAATCTTAATGAAAGCTGTCATGAGGATCAGTCCGTCCTTAAAACCGACCTTAAGTGGACTCTAATCAGCAAGAAGCTGCCTCAGTACTGTCAAGCTGGGGTGAAGAAATGCTGTAAGATGTAATCAAGATTATTATTTGGCCAAATTCCAAATTGCAACACTTGTGAACTTCATTTGGGGCTGTTGTGAGTAAAACTTCTCTTCATTGGATCACTTTTACCAGCCTGATTTAATCTCTCAATAACTATTTCAAATTCATAGCAGTGGCTGAACTGAAACCAGTCCCATTTCTCCACTTGTGCTGGCCCAGTGGCTGCAGCCTGACACCTCATTGCCATCTTGAAATTTCTGTGCAGTTGTTCTGGTTGGAAGATCACCACAAAATAGCATATCTTCATGCATACAAGTGTCCCAACGGTATCTCACAAAAACAGCAATGACTCGGTAATATCAGTGGACTCGTCCATCTGTAGTGCAAAATGTGGACTACCTTTCATTCTTTATAGAAGCTGACTATGTATATCAGAACCCATTTCAGCTAACCGCCTACTTACAGTATCATTTGAAAGCGGTACTTGAAGTACCTTTCTTGCAGCCGCTTCTCCGACCATTTCACAGTACATATCAACGCCGGCTGGCAACACCAATTCTTCAGTGATAGTGAAAGCTTTATTACAGTGGGCAACATGCATAGCTACCAAATAGCTGGACTTCAAGGCACTTTTAGACTGTGTCAATAGAGAGACGATTGCTCGCTCCGATTGTCTGCAGTTGTAGTCCATCATGTTTTGCTGAAAGTACTCCAATGGATTTCCAGTGAGTTTTGGGTGCTTTGTTTTGAGCTTTGTTTTAGTTTTGAGGGGTTTAGCGCCTTGTTTGAAAGTGTTAATCCACACTCCGCACACTGTGCCATGGGCTCCGTGTCATCACCACCTCTGGCAAACCCCTATTTCATATATTCTGGGTTGGGCTTTTTGTGTACCACAGTATCAGCTTTTTCTTTCTGCTTCAGAAATTTCTCCATGTCTCGTAAACTTGTTCGCAATCACGTTTACATATTAGCTGAGTTGGCTCAAATTGATGACGTTAGTCTCAGCTGTTAGTCTTTTTTACTTTAGTTTTTTTATTGTTTGCATTTTAAAAAATGTCTTATTCAGTTTTGTAGGAAATTTGCTTAAAGATCTTT
>JBBPCX010068725.1:0-11966 GCA_037974365.1 Hydrocynus forskahlii
TATTTCACACACACACACACACACACACACACACACACACACACACACACACACACACACACAGACGATAATGCTCTGGACTCTGAGGGTATATATTTGATTTGATTACATTAATGTTTAAGTTAAAGGGAACACTGCTGTTAAAACACTCCTTATTTGTTTAAAGTGTCTGCAAACCAAATGTTATTGCATTTTTGTTCATATAGCAGTACTTAAAAAAATAAAGGTGCGCAATACACTACTTTTGTATTAATGATTAAATTTTGCATATTACAATGTGATTAATTGCAGAAAACCATGTGATTAATTGCAATAAAAAACGTATTCGTTGCCCAGCATTAACATAAAATTATATCGCACAAACTTTGTGCTACCCACTCAAACTACAGCCAGCTCTTAAACGAAATGGTTCAAACCTGTTATGTCTTAATATCAGCTTTAAAAAAAACTGCAACAGCATAAATGTAACCACAAGCTGTGGGCAGCCTTTTTTTTAGACAATAGGGATTGTTTTCATTAAACCACCTCAGTTGTACACAGTGACTACAACCGAGCAAAAACTAATACACACAAACATTGATAGCAGCCATTTTCATTGGTCAGTTCCACCATTTGTGATCAGTAAGATCAAAACTGACTGCTGTTCTGGCAAGATGCTAATTATGCAAAGCTACTCTTTGTGTGAGGAGTCACAATCTGTTTTGCTTATATGGGCTAGAGAAACACACACACACACACACACACACACACACACACACACACACATTCCCCCATTGTGTGGGTGAGAGCTTCATCCCATCTCCTGAGGATAAACCAAACGAGAAGCAGCCTGCAGCCCAGGGTGAGGTCTGGGGAGATGTGTGTGTGTGTGCTCAACGGCACGTTAACAAGAACCCCACTATGACAAACTGTCCCTGTCAAGAACGGTCGGTCATCTGAGCTGCTCGTTTATTCATCCCCCGTCCCCACTTGCCCCACAGGCATGCTGTTCATTTGTGAGCTCATTGCTGTGCTACACATCCTAATTTCTTCCTCCACCAAAATATATACACAGATGCACATTTAATTTAATTCAAATCAGCAACGGCATGGATGCTGTGTTATGTAGCCTAAACCAAAAGAGAAAAAAATAAGAAAAACAGAACAACTCAAAGCCTAATCTCTGTGAATACAGGATTTAGGTAAGAAAGAACACATGTTCTTTAATGCTTAATTCAACAGATCACAATTACTTTGGTTAAACAGTTAATCTAGAAACAAACGGTTACTTCTATGTTTGGTAAATCTAATGACTGTCGATGAACATCCCCCTCTTCAGTAAAACACACATCTCCCTTGCCATAGGCAGACACACACACACACACACACACACACACACACACACACACACACCGCCTGCACGTGCCGCAGTCATGGCCGTGGTAGCTGTTGAAAACGAGCCTCTGCGGCGCAAATGGCTTCCATTAGCCTGCTGCTTACAGCAACTGAGCCAGACCATTGTGCTCTCAACAAAACACACAAACAGGGGTTTTAGGGGGGCAGAGGGAGAGAGGTGAGAGAGGGGGAAGGAGAGAGAGAGAAAAAAATTAGGAAGCCTGTCCCCTGCTAATTGAAGAAATCATGACCAGAAAGGAAACCGTCATGGGTCAACAGCTTCACTGGAATACCCATCCCCAACACACACACAAACACACCACCCCCATGTGACAACACTATCAGCACCTGTCATTATCCAGCAGAGACAGACAGAAAGAGAGAGACTGTGAAAGAGAGTAAGAGAAAGAGAGAGAGAGACACACACACAGGGATCTAAAACGAATCATGCTTGCCGCACTCCGTCCATCATGGAACGTGAGCCTCTTTCTGGACAGGAAGTAATGGCTTTGTTAATTACCTAAAGCTCATCATCATCAATCGACTGTGTATGCTGGAGAGCCACTCTTGAGTGGTGTGTGTGTGTGTGTGTGTGTGTGTGTGTGCCCTGTCGCTGACTGAAGGCCGTTATGATCAACCTAACCACACAAAACGTGGTCCACACAAAACAGAGTTCCGTTGCCTGATTGGTCAGCCGGCCTTTAATGCATCTGTACAGTACAGAAAATCGAGCAGGCTCCTATTGAACATTTGACTCTGCAGACTGACATTTTGTCAGGCTCGGACCTACAAGACAGCATCCATTTGTTTGTGTTCACTTTTCCATCCATAAAAATCAGGTTCTGTGTACACAGGCCTTGTTCCTTTAAACTCAATGACAACAATCTACCTGAATCATGAACTGGCAATAATTAGATGGCAACTTACAGGACAACTTTTGTGTGGGTTGCTCATAAAGTGAAAATGTGTCTTTGGACACATTAATTTATAGCCATGCTACTTTATAACCATGTTTTTACAGGTATTAACAATTTTACTATTAATCTGGTTTATTGTTAAGTAAAGTTCAGTTTATTACTCGATTAACTGTTTAAATAACAGGCAGACAGCTTGGTTAATAATAATAATAATAATAATAATAACAATAATAATAATAATAATTAGTCACTGCCCTATTAAACTGCATGCAGGACCCTCAAGTGAGTGAAGAAAGATCTCTTAAGTTGACGAGGACATTCGGACACCAGCTATAGGAAAGAGTGCATCAAGCCACACCACAGCTAATCAGGGAGCAAATTAAAGAAACATTAATGGAGAAATACTGGGGAAAGAGAGAGAGAAAGAGGGAGAAAGAGAATGAGAAGAACAGAGAGAAAAACAAAGTCTGAAAGAGTGATAAAAGAAAGAATTGAGAGAATCTGAAGAAAAGGATGAGAATGAGACAGAGAAGATGGAGGACAGAGAAGCAGAGATATTGCCAGAAGTGAGGAGGGAAAGTGAGAAAGAGAAAGAGAGGGAAGAGGAAGATGGAGAGAAAAGAAAAGACAAACAAAACAAGAAAGAGAAAAGGCAGAGAGAAAGAAAAAAGGAAAGTAAGCAATAAACAGAAAAAGAAAGAAGTAGTAAAAATAGAGGAGAGAAAGAGAGATTTACAAAAGAAGTGCTTAGATCAGTGGAAGCACATGATAGCACACTGGTGCAGAAACAGTAAGGTGGCAGACAGGAGAAAATAAGCACACCCTCTCCACCTGCTCAAGCAGAAGCCTTACGAAACCTAGTCACAGCGAGAGGAAGGATGTGCCCTCTTAAAAAGGTGAGCAACACACACACACACACACACACACACATACACACGCAACAGCACATTGGCTCCCAGTGTAACTGAATCAGCACTGTTTGGGTCAAAACATAATCCTTACTTACTGTCTGTTGGAGTAAAGTCCCAGTATTACTGTCTACAACCACCACTGCTGCCACAGTCCCCACCACACACATACACACACACACATACACACACACACACACACACACACGCCCTACTGGTGGCATGACCTGCGGGCTAAAGGGAAGCACTGTGTCCCCCTGGGTTTCAGAGCTATTTCAAGGCCACTTTTGCTTCCCACGCATTTTCCCCACTATCCACAATGATTAAGAGCTTTTTCCCACCACATGCCTCTACAAAATCAAAAAACAAACAAAAACAACAAAAATATGGGGTACAGGTTATGCACTGTATGTTACCTCCACATGCAGGAGCCAGAACAATGCTAGGAATGCCTTCCAAATCATGGAAAACAGAATTTTCATTGTTTTATCGAAAACGTCTACTTAGTGTATTAACACTGAAAGTGTCACACAGTTTAAAAACATACCAACTATTCAGTCAACAAACAGCCCATCCTGAATTCAGTGTTTATGTGAAGAGTTATGTGTTGGCCCCCCTCACATCCCCTTTAAAGGTGTACTGTGGTATCTCGCACCAAGATGTCAGCAGCAGATTCTGTAAGTCCTGTAAGTTGTCCATGGAGAATAGTTTGTTTAGCGCATCCCACATCTCAATCGAAATGAGATCTGGGAAATCTGGAGGCCAGATCATCACCTTGAACCCTGATAGGTAATCATTGCACACTCTGCCATCCACATGATAAAAAAGAAAATTAATCAGATCAGGCTATGTTCTCTGACTGCTCCATGGTCCATTTCTGATGCTTACTTGTCCATTGTAGGTGCTTTCAGTGCTGAACGCATCAGCATCAGCATTCTGAACGTTCAGCCCCATTTGCAACAAACCATAATGCACTGTGTATTCTGACACCCTTCATCATAACCACCATGAACCTTTTTCACCAGTCTGTGTTATGTTCTGCGGAACTGGACCAGACAGGCTAGCCTTCACTCCCCAAGTGCATCAGTGAACCTTGGGCTCCCATGACCCTGCCACAGATTCGCCAGTTATCCTTAAATGTACCACATTTGTAAGGTATTAGCCAGTACATACCAAGAATATCCCACAAGATCTGCTGGGTTTTTTTCCTGCTTCCAGTACAGAGAAGACACAGCTGGCAGTTCTGTGTTTACTACATTAGCCTTCAATACAGTGGTTTTAGCAAAACTAAAGGAACAAAGAACATACTCCAACAGTTTAACAGGAGCTGATATTTAGCTCTGGACACCTTAGAAGCAAGCACTGCTTTCTTTCTGT
Organism: Hydrocynus forskahlii; assembly: GCA_037974365.1. Taxonomy (NCBI): domain Eukaryota; kingdom Metazoa; phylum Chordata; class Actinopteri; order Characiformes; family Alestidae; genus Hydrocynus; species Hydrocynus forskahlii. Next base: position 4,577 of record JBBPCX010068725.1, read on the forward strand.
AATCACGCTCCCTCGCAACCTGAACAGGTGACACCTGCAATTGATGCAGAGATGGTCCAGCAGCTCTCACTCACAAACACACTGACAATTTCCCGTTATAGCTCATGGCGTTCTGTCCAGTCCAACTTCCGGATGAAGGAGCATGTGTTCTTGCACACTTAAACGTTGAAGCTATGCTCTGGGAATTTGCAGTACACTAATGCCTTGGTTGAAATGCCTGGCACAGGCTCCTGCAGGCACGAATGCAGCCTTCAATACAGTGGGAACAGGCAGGCTGCAGTTGTCCTGTACTGGACAACATCTACAGTGCATCCGGAAAGTATACACAGCGCTCCATTTTTCCCCACAATATCCTATGTCTTATTCCAAAATAGATTAAATTCATCCATCACCTCAAAATTCTACAAACAATACCCCAAAATGATAAAGTGAAAAAAGTTTGTTTGAAACTTCAGCAAATTTGTTAAATATAAACAAAACTAAACATTTACGTAAGTATTCACAGTATTTGCTCAATCCTTTGTCGAAGCACCTTTAGCAGCAGTTACAGCCTCAAGTCTTTTTGAGTATGATGCTACAAGCTTGGCACACCTATTTTTGTGCAGTTTCCCTCATTCTTCTTTGCAGAACCTCTCAAACTCCATCAGGTTGGATGGGGAGCATCAGTGCACAGCCATTTTCAGATCTCTCCAGAGATGTTCAATCGGGTTCAAATCTGGGCTCTGGCTGGGCCACTCAAGGATATTCACAGAGTTGTCCTGAAGCCACTGCTTTGTTGTCTTGGCTCTGTGCTTAGGGTCATTGTCCTGTTGGAAGATGAACCTTCGCCTCAATTCCAAGTCCAGAGCGCTCTGAAAGCAGGTTATCATCAAGGATGTCTCTGTACACTGAGTGTCCCTCGACCCTGAATACTCTCCCAGTTCCTGCTGCTGAAAAACATCCCCACAGCATGATGCTGCCACCTCCATGCTTCACTGTAGGGATGGTATTAGCCAGGTGATGACCAGTGCCTGGTTTCCTCCAGACATAACGCTTAGCATTCAGGCCAAAGAGCTCAATCTTTGTTTCATCAAACCAGAGAATTTTATTTCTCATGGTCTGAGTGTTTTTCAGGTGACTTCTGGCAAACTCCAGACATGCTGTCATGTGCCTTTTACTGGCTACTCTACCATACAGGCCTGATTGGTGGAGTGCTGCAGAAATGCTTCCATTTACAGATGATGGAGGCCATTGTGCTCACTGGGATCTTCAATGCTGCAGCAATTTTTCTGCAGCCTTCCCCAAGTCTGTGCCTGTTTCGGAGGTCTATGGACAATTCCTTGGACTTCATGGCTTGCTCTGACATGCACTGTCAACTATGGGACCTTTTATAGAAAGGTGTGTGCCTTTCCAAATCATGACCAATTAACTGAATTTACCACAGGTGGACTGCATTCAAGTTGTAGAAACCTCTGAACCTCACTTTTGCAGGTCATGGCAAACGCTGTAAACACTTAAGTAAATGTTTTATTTATTTATTTTTTTTAATTGCAAAAGTTTCAATTTTTTCACTTTGTCATTATGGGGTATTGTGTGTAGTATTTTGAGGTAAAATATGAATTTAATCTATTTGGGAATAAGGCTGTAACATAGGATATTGTGGAAAAGGTGGAGCCCTGTGAATACTTTCCGGATGCAGGCAACTACTTTCCTGACAGCAGGCAGCTATTATGACAAAGCCTGGCAAGTTTACTGGGGTCAAACGCACCACATCAACACCACCCAGGAGGACGCAGAGCACTAATAAGGCCATGGAAGAATTAAGGCGGAGTAAGCAACTGTGTTCTAATTTAAAGGGTTCTGCCTGCATTTTTAGAACAAAAAGGTTAGGGTAAAGGCACAGTTCCAAAACAGGTGTGACCAGCGCTGGTCAAAAAGATTGGGGAGCACCTAGCAAGCTGGCAAAACATCAACAGCAAAGACACAACAGAGAACATCACTGGCGTGACTAGAGGTCAACCGATATGGGTTTTTCTATGGCCGATGCTGATATTTAGAAAAATTTGTTTCGGCTTATGACTGATTTGTGACATGTATTATTTTTTGGGGCTATATATTTGGTAATTTTCCCCACCAGCTCACAAATCATGAAAATTCTACAAAAATTCTCAACTTAAAAATATTTATTGGGCATTTATTAAGTATAAAAGAATAAACAATAATAATAATAATAATAATAATAATGTTGCTTGACAGATACAGTTTGAAGCCAAATGGTCATAATCTAGTGATCGCAACAAAAAACAAAACTTCACAGCCTGCTACACAAGGACTACACAAGCCACTAGCGATTGCGTGGTTAAAACCTGACCCAGGCACATTTAATGATGAGAGCTAACTGCACTAAATCATGTGCATATTTTTCAAGATAGGTCGACAAACTGTTCTATTTTCCACTTTTACATTGAAAGACATTCATTTATAAATGGCACTGACATCATCAATCGTTATTAAGTGTAACCATGCATTGAAGCGTTTAGTTTTCTTCAACATCGTCTTGAGCAACTCTGTCTTTAAACACGATGATGCTGCTACTGTAGGCTACTTGGTAACGGTAACTTAAAATTTAACTAACCGTTACAAAATGTTATTTTTTCTTTCTATTTTTTCTATTTCTTGTAGTACTTATTATTTATCTATCTGGTTACTTATATATGTTCATGTAAAGTTGGGGGGAAACATGAGACTAAGAATTTCTTTATGGGTTATGGTGCTACATTGTTATCTGTATATGACAATAGAAACTTTAAACTTTAAACTGTAGGCTACTTTGTTAACTGTAAGCTAACTGTAGGCTACTTTGTTAACTGTAAGCTAACTGTAGGCTACTTTGTTAACTGTAAGCTAACTGTAGGCTACTTTGTTAGTGAGTCATTCAGTACCAGGCCACACAGAAAGATGGAATTAAACATTTTATTGATTATCAGAGTCTGAAAGATCTTATTTTGGAAAAAAATGCCGTCTTGTATGAGTAAAAAATAAACACACTGTTTTTAGTTGTATCTATACAGGTCCATGAAAATATTGTTTAACATGAAAATGGTCTGTGGCGCAAAAAAAGTTAAATGCTCATCTCCATCAATCGATCTTAATATGCGGCGACATTGGGCGATGCCGATTATGTAAAAATGCCCGAAAATTGGCCTGATTAATAGGCCAGACCAATGATCAGTTCGACCTCTAACTTATAGACCATAATCAACACAAGTGAAATTATATCTAACAGTGTACACAGCCAGTGTGCTTGGTAGCAGTGAGATGACTTTGACTGGCATAAACCATAAAATCAGTAAAAAAAAAAAAAAAGGCTTCTGGCTATGTATCATACAGAGTATCCTGTTTTACAGCGAGAGGGAAATAAAGGTAAAATATATTACCGTTTGGGACATTTATACTGCAACTGCATGAAGGGCCTTTAGAGGTCAATGCAGTCAAGGCTCTACTAGTATGATACGTGAATTTTCAAAGTCGAACCTGATAGCAAATTATATACGCGTAAACTCCATGTCCTGACACTGTATTAAACACAAAGCTGTATGTATTGGCGCATATGCATGTTTTACATCGCAAATGCTAAAAATTACCCAGCTGTTTTAATTAGGCCCGCATGGGAAATGCGCTGCTGGCAGGCAGATGTGGACAGATGGATGAACTCTGTTTCTCTGTATCTGCTGCCGATATACTGAGCCCCAATCTCCACTGGTACACTGGCACACCCAGGCATGCTTCCCTTGCTTGCGGATCAACATTCCCTCCCGGAAAATCCCAGGCGTTTTCCATTGCCCTTTCCACCCTAGTCTCAGATACCAAAAGAACAAAGTTAGATTTTCAGAAAAGACTACAAATAAACACCACCACCACAGCAAAAAGCCCTTCCAACACACAAACACGTGTTTCTTACTGTATGTACCATATTTAGGCCTGAGGGTAGGCAGAGCCAAGCAGAGAATTACATTTGGCCAAATAGCCATGCAAAGCAGCAACTGAAAACGCAGCCTCTGCAACATCCAGGCTGACCTTTCCACTCAGCCACCAAAAACAGGTTTCTATACCCATTTTCCCTAGATCTGACTTAGTCTGAACCATTTTCTTCTATTTGCAAAATGCTGCCTGGAGGTAGGCTGTATAATTATTTAGCAAACAATGATAATATATGCAAACCATAGAACATCCCAGTTTCAATCATGTTTCCTGATTTCGTAAGTAAAAAAGGGCACATCCTCTACAACAAAAACACCTGAACATGGCATTTTTATGCAAGTTTAAGTGCACTCATTTATTATTGCTAATTATTTGAAGAAAAAAAACTTTTATTTTATTAACCTTTTATTTTTCCTCACAACATATTAAAGTCAGTAAATAAACACGAACTGCACATTCAAAAGTGTCTCCATGTGTATTCTGTAGAAGATTGTACTTAGAAAATCAATAAAACATGTCATTTGTCTGTGGAACTCAAACTTTAGTATGCAACTAGATGATGATGCACTTCGTCGTGACTATCGTCAGTACTTTTACTGCTGAGCTGTCTAAACACATATTTAAAATAATCATAATCTATAGCTCCGGAAAAAAAAAAACTATATCATTTATAGGTGCAAGTATTGAACTGAACAGCTTTGTCTTTGTTTTAAACCTATTTTACATATAAAAATATTGTTCTTTAAGCAGAATTTTAAAGGAAATAACAATACATAAAAATAAAAGAAATGATGCAGTATTTACAGAGCTTGAATAAATTGTTCACTCAAACAAAATGGCAATCACTACCTTTGACATACTTTATATAGCCTTGAATCTATTTTAAAAAATACAATAAAATGATAAAAACTACAATCACCAGAGTATAGTAACTGTGCCCTCTTAAAAATAGTTTTTTAAAATGTGGCTATTTTATGTTTCATTTTCAATCTGTTCATAAACCTCAGACATCAGAAAAACTTAGAAACATTCTGATAAAAATGTGTTGAAGTATCAAAATTTCTACTTTCTCACCCACCCTTTCTGCTGCTTCCTCGGACAGGCTGAGGACTTCATGTTGGTATAAGATACACAGTAATTTGGAGCAAGACTAGGATTAATAAGTAGCTGCGAAACAAGGGTGATAGGTGTTAATCCAAGGAACAAGACCCTGAGCACAGAGATAGACAAGCTTGAGGCTGACAAGTTGGTGTTTGGCAGCTAAGGATTTTACATGTCACGCAATCCTGCTGAGCTCCATCCATTCATGAAACACAAGGCTGAACCACCACTAATAGAAGTTACCGGAACATAACATTCAAACATATGCAGAACTGACTTAAAATATGAGCTGCTGTTTTCAGATAAGCAAACAGGAGCCTAAAACATGCAAATCAGCCAGAAATGCCCAACCCTCTGCTGCCCAGCATCTGGCTCTTCCCTGATCTTGCACAGCAGTCCTAATCTACTCCACCATCCCCCACTCCCATGCACACGTAATGACCTTAATACCAGCTCGGTGTCCATCAGAGTGTAAGAACACACACAGCCTACACAAAGCGGTTCCCTTCTTATATATATATATATATAAACCCTAAATATGCCCCAAAAATGGTCCCAAAACACATTAATTTCATTTTAAACTCATTAGCCTTAGAAAATATAAAGGTAAACATGTATTCGTACTGCACAGTTTACACTGAACTCCTGCAGTGCTAGAATGTAAATACCGATGTTACCCCTGTATAGACTGTACTGTACTTAACGCACGGGCGTTTTCTTTGGTATGCACGGTCATTTTCTTCGGTATAAGCAGGGTAAATACAGTAATAAATGAATTTCTTTTTACAGTAATAAAAACACGAGAACCCTTAAGACGTTCCACAGGGGAAATTCTGGACTGCAGCATCACAGGGCAGCAGCCAATCAGCAGCAAGGAGAAATAATGTTCTCAGATTGGCTACTTTCAAACCTCCTGCCTCAGTACAGCTGACTGTGACGTCTGGGGCTTGTGCACCACACCCCCTCGTTCATGTGCCGCTTGTTTTATATTTGGGGCAGCCCTGAGCAGCGGAGGTTCATTCTGTTCAGGTGTCAGATTGACTTGGTAACTGCCCCGTGGCTCACGAGGCCCAGACATCACAGTCAGCCGTACTCAGAGGCAGGAGGTTCGAAAATCCGCGATGGACTGAAACCGCGACTGCTGATCTGCATAAAAGTGGTGAGTTGCTGTATATACACACACACACACACACACACACATATAAAGTGCCACCGTGTCCTTGTTCCACAGGCTTGGGAATTAGTGCCACGCTCATAAATCTGTGCTACCCTGCACTAGGGACACTGGCAGCTGTATGAGAATCAAGGGAACATTTTTCCACAGGGTCGCATGAATCGATAGATTCTGCTGTCGATTTGCACTATGGTAGCCTCTTTCCATCAGGCAGCATAAATCGTCAGAGTAGCATTTCTCAGTGTTAGAACCTGTAAACTGGCTCTAAGCACCTCCTAAGATCTATCCATCTACCTAGGCTCTTCTCATTTAAAGGGGACATATTATGCAAAACTCATATGATAGGTCTATGGGCTATACAAAACATGTTCATGAAGTTCTTTGCACAAAATCACTCTCACATAAAGAGATCTCACCAGCTTTATTCGTCACAGTTTCAGTCCCTTTCAAAATGAGCCTTTTCTGTCCCTTTTATGCAAATAAGATGCTGCTGGCCACGCCCCACCCATCCCATGCTTACCAAACAAAACAAACAAGCTAGTTCATACTTAACTGTGACAGAAACACAAAAGTCATTATTTGAAAGTACTTACATGTTCCTCATCTGTTGACTTGTCACGGACAGTAGGTACAGATCCCCCCCACAACACTGAAGTTAGTTCCTTATTCGAATTTTCTGTTCCACCTTAAATAATCTGCTGACTTCTCACGGACAGTAGGTACAAATCCCCAACGACGCTGAAGTTAGTTCCTTACTCGAATTTTCTGCTCCACCTTAAATAATCTGCTGACTTCTCACGGACAGTATATACAGATCCCCCCAAGATGCTGATGTTAGTTCCTTATTCGAATTTTCCGTTCCACCTTAAATAATCTGCTGACTTCTCACAGACAGTAGGTACAGATCCCCCCACGATGCTTAAGTTACCTCCTTATTCACAGCTCCTTATTCGAATTTTCCATTTCACCTTAAATACTTAAGGTGGAACTTTTTAAGATGGAACGAAACCGACTGTTGCTGGGACATGGCCATCGAAAATTAAATGGAGCCACGCAGTTCTTTGGTTTTCATTGTCTAGGAGAAAGTGTAGGGATTTGTGCTGTTCTTTACAGCCAACAACACAACACTTCATGTGTGACTTGCCTTTGCCTGTA
>JBBPCX010068726.1:0-11965 GCA_037974365.1 Hydrocynus forskahlii
TTCCAGATGATCAGGCGGTGATCAGTATACTGGTGGTGCTGAATGCTAAGTGGTTGGAACTCCTTTATCTAGGCTCCCTCTATCTTTAAGCACATTGCAGCCTGTCAGTAAAATATTTGTTCACATTTCTTTCATTTAATCTCCTCAGTATGACAAAGAGCAGACAGTCTGACAAATGATTAAAAGCAATATATGAAAAAACCACCAAGACTTTTACACAATTTTACAAAGAAATGATAAACCTGACCCCTCGAAGGTAAACACATTTCCTGATGTCTTCTGTGTGAGATGTTTCTACAGGATGGGTGTGATGTTCACAGGAAGCAACCAACAAGATGATTCAAAGCAAATAGAGAAATATGCACAGCACTGTATACCGTATATAATATACACGTTTTTTTTCCCCAAAGACTCTTTAAAAGGCTTCACAGTACGCCCTTCTCACAAAAAGTGTTCTGGAATATGTAAATAGCTCTGAATGGTTTGTTATTTTTCAGTTAAGCTTGTTTATCTATTTACATGGGACAGTGTACATTAATCGACATGCTCATGAAATGCACCAGATTTAGCCATCAGGCTAATGTACAACCACAGTCCCTGGCAGGTTGATGTTATTTTGAAAAGAGGAAAAAACACACCACTGAACTGATAATCAATTAGGAGATTACTGAGGTATACGTTTTTGGAAGAAATTATTTTAAAACAGCATTTATGATGTTCGCGGAACTCACTCGTATGTTTTTGGAACGGGTCTGAACCAGACTGCCGCTTCGCACCACAAACACCGGGGCGCCATTCACTTCATTATCAGCTTTATGCCTCAGCCAGTCCTCATAACCCTGTGTGCATGTGTGTGTATGTGTGTGTGTGTGTGTGTGTGTGTATGCGTGTGTGCGTGTGTGTGGGACAGAGAGAAAAATACATTATTTCACTTTTAAGCACACTGCATCACAACAACCTGAGAGAATATCAGTCAAAATGTTATATTCTTACTCTGATTAAGTATGAAATGCAGAACCAGTCCAATTCTATTCATTTAATAATAATAATAATAATAATAATAATAATAATAATTATTATTATTATTATTATTATTATTATATGGTCATAGGAATAACAGGTCTCACTCATACTATTAATGTCATGGTAACAACTGCAATAATAATAACAATAGAGGTTAATAATAATAATAATAATAGCATAAACAGTACTAGTAAAAGATTAATTATTAAACTAACAACAATCATTATCACAATATCATTATAATATGTCATTATCATCATTATCATGAGATTTAAATCTTCCACAGAAAAGCACTTGCTTTTGACACAAAGTCCAAGAAAACAAAACAAAAGGAGCCTCACCTGTTTAATAGCCGTTACTGTAATGACAAAAAAAAGGGGAAGTCCACTTGTTACGGGGGAAGTGGGCGTGTCTATCATTAACTGCAGAAACAAAAGGAGGCACAAATCAAACCTACAGCATCATAACCTGCTCTAATCAATACATGAACAAACACTGATCCTTTATCATCACACTGTATCTATAAACACATCTATAAACTCCATCCTGCAGATGCACTGCAGTGCTTGGGCGGGTAAGTCTCTCTGGGGACCTCCACACCAACATCACTCTCTGGGGTCCCCCATGCTAACATCCCTCTCTGGGGTCCCCCACGCCAACATCCCTCTCTGGGGCCCCCCACGCCAACATCCCTCTCTGGGACCCCCCACGCCAACAGCCCTCTCTGGGACCCCCCACGCCAACAGCCCTTTCTGGGGCCCCCCACGCCAACAGCCCTCTCTGGGGCCCTTCACGCCAACATCACTCTCTGGGGCCCCTCACGCCAACATCACTCTCTGGGGCCCCTCACGCCAACATCACTCTCTGGGGCCCCTCACGCCAACATCTCTGCCACCACAGCAAAACAACCCACACCCCAAAAGAGCACCACGACGACCAACAGAACAACCCCCAACCCCACTGACAAACAAAACTGAAAGCCCCTGCAAAACTGACCACCTGTCCTCTCTCTCTCTCTCTCTGGGTGGGTAGGGTGGTCCTCCCTCTCCCTCATCACTCAGTATAACTGTCCTCTCTCTCTCTCTGGGTGGGTAGGGTGGTCCTCCCTCTCCCCCTTTACTCAGTATAACCGTCCTCTCTCTCTCTCTGGGTGGGTAGGGTGGTCCTCCCTCTCCCCCTTTACTCAGTATAACTGTCCTCTCTCTCTCTCTGGGTGGGTAGGGTGGTGCTCCCTCTCCCCCTTTACTCAATATAACTGTCCTCTCTCTTTCTGGGTGGGTAGGGTGGTCCTCCCTCTCCATCACTCAGTATAACAAGTGGGAATGGAGACGTCTAAAGTGGGCAAAAACAAAACACTGAATTATGTCACCCATTACTAAAAACATACATGCTGGATCTCTGCGGCTGCAGCACCTGACCCTCCCGGCTCCCTTATCCAGCAAGGCACAGCTGATAAGGAGCAGGACTGCTCCAGGGCTCTGCTGTGATTAATTAACGGTTAAAAATAAAGTCTCTCAGACAGAGCAGCGGAGCGCAGCAAAAGTATTACGGCGCAAAAATAAAAAAAAAGACGAAACATTAAATCACTCTCGCCACAGTTCGTCTGAGGGCAACAAATTAATTGTCAGAGTTTGATAAGCTTGGAGAAAGCACACCTGACATCTGACATCATGATAATTAAGGTCTTCATAGTAAATTAAAGATAATTATTTAAACAAACAGCAGAACCTGAGCGCCCTTAAGGGCCACTGATGAAAGCACTTCAGCAGGACCTCACCTGGACGAGGAAGATGATGAGGAAATAGAAGTTGGCAATTCTTCTGAACTGCTCGAACAGATTCTTGGGGATGAAGTTCCATATCGTGTACTGCAGAGAAAAATAAAACGTGTGAGCAGTTCATGACTAAACGGTTGTGCGATTTATCAAATATACAGTACAGTCTTGAGCCACCGCTCCATTTTGCTTTGAATCTCCTCTCTGGTATAAAAACACTATTTTCTACCAGACTGCCTGATCTTTGTCATACTGAAGATATTAAATGAAAGAAATACTGTTTACTGACAGGCTGCAAAGAGCCTCAAGAGACAAGGAGCTTAGATAAAGGAGTTCCAACCACTCAGCATTCGGCACCACCAGTATACTGATCACCGCCTGATCATCTGGAATCATCTGCTCCTGTTTCTTCACTGGTTCAGGACTTCAGTTAGATTCTCTTTGTTCTGCTTGAATGATTCATATGTAGGTCACTGTGTCTCTTAAAAACATCCCTCTGAAACTGGTCGGGTTCAGGGACTGGACTGATAATGAGAGTCTTTGAAAGTCCTTCAGGAAGCCTGGAGAACTGTTCCTCAAGACCACATTTAAATACAATAAAGTCTGGATCTCTGGAAGCAGAATATGAAAAAATGAGGGGGCTCAAGACTTTTACACAGCATTTCGGTTCTCTTGCAGGGTCTAACAGGGAAAAAAAAAACAAAAAAAAAACTCACTTCTACACACTACTTATATACACTAAGTTTGGACCCATTCACGGATTTTAAAAAAATAAACACTCTGCTCTTTCAAAAATGTATTACAAGAAACCAAATGAAATACTTAAATCAAATGTAACCGACTGGTTCTGAAGTGTAACAGTATTCACTGTAAGTGCAGTTTCTGTAAGAGTCACATCAAAATCCCCCCCTTTATCACAGCAGCACAGATTCATCACATCTTTCGGATATAACTTGTGTCCAAACCCTCCCAGCACCTTTCCAAGCAGCTCAAGCAGTTCTGTCTGATTTTCTAGATCATTTGGGTCCAGCTCATCCCTGCAGACTGGGGAGGACGAGACATCACTATCTAAACTTTCTGCTTTTCAGTGGACTGGATTTTATTTTGGCACAATTTTGGGATCATGATCCTGCTGAAGAATGAAATTTAGTCCAGTGATCCGTAAACCAGAAGGAACTGTGTGACACAAAGTGAATGTCAATAAGACAGACTTGATGTGTCTCTTCAGAACCAACAGTTTGACCCTTTGCGGCTAAATGTGTTTCTAAAGGCTATAAAATACAGATAAGCAGTGAGTTACATTTCTTTTAAAAGTTTCTAATGTTTTCTCTTAATACAACTTTGAAAAAGCAGTGCATCGTTCATTTAAAAAAAAACCTCTTGGCCAATCACAGCAGTTAACTGTTGAAACTCCTTTTAGCAGGACTGTAACGGCAGACAGATTTTACAAAACGGTCCGAAAGGTTTTGTGGTGGTGCTTTAAAGGCCATGAGGACCAGGGTGTCCGGGGTCTTACCTTGGAGGAAATTATCCGGTTGTCTGCAAACCTCTGGGGGGTATAATGCCCGTGCTGAGGGAAGCGGTTTGCGATGTAAACGGTTCTGGTGTCACTTTGATGAGGAGGGTCAAAGCCCTGCAAGAAAAAAAACCCAAACAAACAGGTCAGTGTGGATGCGTGGGCAAGCTGTCAGCACAAGCAGCTACTGTGCAAAAGAAACACTACTTATGACCGTGTCTCAGGCTAGGCTGTGTAGTTGTAACCATCTCAGTTCCAGATCTTACGAGTTGAACATAAAAAATACAAACAATATAACACACAAAAATAAATGAAACTTTTCTTAGTGTTGAACAGCACTTGAAGAGCACTGACACTGTGCTACTTTGATTCATGGTTTGCACTCATTTTCACTTAAAACAGACTAAGAAATGTTTCATTTATTTTTTGTGAATTATACTGTTTTGATTTTTTATGTTCAAAAAGGATTTCAGTTAGAAGGTCACACACTGCTTCAACAAGTTAGGAGCTCATGCACAGTTCTAAGGTGGGATAAACTTGAGAATCCTACAAGAGTCTCCAATCATTTGAGTCACACACTTACAGTTAAAACTTAGTGTGTGCATATTGTTCTGTCCAGTTGTTACAGCACACGATAATTCAAGCTTAATAACTAATAACTAAAAGTAAAACTGCAGTGATCAGTTACATCATTTACATTTATGGCATTTATCAGACACTTTTATCCAAAGTGACTTCCATTCCCTGACTACAGGGGACAGTCTCCCTGGAGCAACTTGGGGTTGAAGGTCTTGCTCAGGAGCCCAGCGGTGGTTGGCTGAACCCGTGGCCCACCCAATTTCAAAATGCGCCAGCATTGTTTTGACTTTCAGTTTAATGAAAGGCTTTGTCCAGTCATCTGTTTCATCTTTAAGGTTTTCTGAAAAATCTGGTTAAAATCTCGTCTCGATCTCGTGAACATAGTATTGTGCATCGTCTTGCGAGCTGATCGTCCCGTCACACCCCTACTTTTAACACTTGAAAACGTCCTGAAAAGTTTGTTTAGGCAGAAAATGAAACATAACTTCCCTGCGATTTTTAGAATTGCAGGGAAGCCCAAAGCCCTCCTCGGCCGTCTCAAGACGGTGAAGAAGCTGGTCACTAAGGCGAGGCAGCACCTTCACCATCTGAGGTGGCTTAAGAGGTTGAGGGTATCTCATCTGAACCCAAGCTTTTCTGCACCGCTGCATCCTGACCGTGAGCATCACTTCATGGTTCAGGAGTTTCTCTGTCCAAGACCACAAAGCCCTGCAGAGAGAGATTGGAGCTGCAAAGGATCTGTTCTGCAGATTGTCTAGACCACAGCAACATGTTCATGAGGTACTCTTCCATCCCAGCAATGATCTGTTCTACCCGCACAACGGTTCCGCAGCCTTGTGGCCAGAACTGAGACTCGAGAGGAGCCACTCGCCCACACCATAAACTTTCTGCACATTTCCTTTACTACAAAGTACATGACCATTCAGCACACTTTCTATTCATTTTCCATTGTAAATACTTACAGACTACTGTTTACTGTTATATGTATATTGTCTGCATGTGTGTGTATTTGTCAATTTATTCTATTATTCTAGTCATTTTTCTATCTTCTCAGGAATGGTTCAGGATTTCACTGAATGTTGTACATGAGTAACTTTAACAAACATCTTGAATCTTGAACGTTGAACGACCCCACAGCTCCCAACATTCCCACTGGATTTAAAATCAGAAGCTGCTGCGTTTCTCAGGCTCTGACCGGCTCGGAGCATGAGTCACACACTCCATCTCACAGAGGAATCACAGAGGAATCACACGGCAGCGTCGCATCACACACAGGACAAACTCAGCAGGACAGGAGCTCGACTCCAGAGAACACAGCTCTCAACGAAGAACTGCTTTAGAGTTTATCCTGCCCAACAGAACCAGGGGTGCGGGATTTGATTCGTACACACACACACACACACACACACACACACACACACACACACACACACACAGAGTGTATTTAATGTCTGAACTAAACAAATGCAATACATTGTATACATATATCTATACACACACACACACACACACACACACACACACCCACACACATGCACGCACGCACACACGCATATACAGCTCTGGAAAAACATTAGAGACCGTTGCAAAAATGTTCCATTTCTCAGGTTTTATCTTTTATTGGTGCAACTACTGAACTGAACAGCTTTGCCTAAATTGCAGCAGTCTCTTATTTTTTACCAAAGCTGTAAATACATACACACACATAGACCTCCGGAAAAAAATGCAAGACCACCGTAATTTATTTTGAAATCAGCATCTCTATGAGTATGAAACCATTCCATGCCAGTGTCTGTTAAATTCCAACACAAGCACCTCATTCTGCTTTATGAGGGACTGATCAGTGATCATCTGAAATCATCTTATTTAATGAGGAAAAGTATAAAACACTGCTGTAATCAACACTCTCCTCTCACAATGAGACCAGCTGGATGATAAAACACTACTAGAAGTTTGTCAAAGGTAATTATTGCCATTTTGTTTAAGAGTGACCAAGAGATTTGATTCTTTGAACTAGAGATTTCTTTTCTTTGAATTACTGAAGTTCTGTAAACTCTGCATCATTTCTCTTATTTTGATGTTTTGCCTTTTCCTTTAAAATTATACTTTAAAGGACAATATTTTTATTTGGAAATTAGGAGAAATATTGTCAGCAGTTCTTAAAAACTAAGTCACAGCTGTTCAGTTCAATACTTGCAGCTATAAAAGATAAAACCTGAGAACATTTATATAAAATCATGAATTCAACTAGTTGAATCATTAACCAATTAATTGTTTTCTACATGAAAACACATAGTGGACATTTAAGTGGACATTAGGGGAAAGAAACTGCAAACAAACTGAAGGACATTGGGCCCTTTAAACAAACTTTATTTGCTAACCGTCAGTGTTAGTCCACCACACAAACACCGACCCGAAGAGGAACCAACAGCTCAGCATTTACTGCACGATACTTCAGTTTCAGCCGCTGGACTGAAGGATTTTCTAATCAAAGACAATCACACTAATAATAAAAGGCTCATTATTGAGGCCGGGAATAGAGACCTCTGTGAACAAGAGAACGGAGATGGAAGAGAACTTCCATCACAGCAGGAGGAAGTGTGTGTGTGTGTGTTTGTGTGTAAAAGACATTATTAATTCAGACAAAGAGCAGCAAAACAATTAATTACGGCCCCCAGCGCTGCAGTCCTAAATCACTTACTATTGACCGCCTAGCCCTGCGGGCTGGTGTATTTACGCCCCCTCAGACGTCACGTCCAGCCAGAGGAAACCATGTTCCTGGGAGAGGTGAAATTCCACACAAACAAGAGTTTTTTTCTTCCGAATTTGTTCGCCTGGGGCTGGGACCCCACAACCTTCCTCCCCCCCATGTCCCTCCGACCCCTCCAATGCTCCAGTTGGAGGGACATGGGGGGGGACATGGATTACAGCGCAATTAGGATTCTACTGTAACGATCACACATAATTAAACCTGCAGAGCAAATTACAGGCTGATCGATAGTAACGAGACCGAGAGCTGTTCCTTGTCCCCCAGCGTCCCAAGACCTTCCTGCACCTCGGCCCTGCTCTCCAGGACATTTACACATATTTACATCTTCTTAGTACGAAGCTACAGCACATTATGCATTGAAAACCTCTCATTAATCCTCAGGCCGTTGTTTCTATTGATTACACTAATAATCGGTCGATTATACTGTTCATTTTAAAACATATGTTTTTAAACATGCTTAAAAATATTCAACAAAATAGTCTCCACGTGTCTGAGTGTTTATATGGATGCTGATGATGTAAAATAGTGAATCTGAACTAAATCACTTTTAATTGGGGACTATTTTGCCTCACAAGGCCTTGCATGTATCCCACCACCATGAATGGGTTTAGTTTTAGGACCAAAATCTTCTCAGAACTTGGTAGAACAACGTCTCAGGCATCAGGCGGCGCAACCAGAACCATCTGATGGAAGAACTTTCTGGGAGGAGTTTTTAGAGTTGTCTGGTTCCATTCACTCTGATCCGCTCTGTTTACATTGTCTGGAATGGGTGGAATTCCTCTTTAAACAAACAAATGCTTGCATAAAACGCCATAAAATGCTAAATAATTGTCACTGAAGTGAAACCTAGAGGAGCTTCGGCACTGATTTAAAGCTGCAGCTTCTGTTCCTACATGGAAATCAGAGCGTCAGGACGCCACGTCACCTGACCCTACAGGCAACACGCCTTCGACAGCATGACGGGGCTGTAATGTTTGTGATGCTAACACGCACACACACACACACACACACACACACACACACACACACCCCCTCCTCCACACACACACACACACAACGGGGTTCTCTAAGGGCACAGGCAGCATCTCTCTTCATTTTATTCTGTCTGGAGACGGACGTCTCCGTTCCTTCTCCAAAATTACGCCTTTGTGTCTGTCTGAAAGAAAAATAACAGCCCTGTAATTCATACTCCGGCTCTGAGCTCCATTTAGGAAATTACATCATCTCGCTGAAAAGGTTGCGCTGAAGTAGCAGACGGAGAAAAAAAAGAGTGGTGTAGCTTCACTTCAGAGAAAACACAAACACATCCCTCACCTGTGAAGGAGGGGAATGTTACATATCGGTGAAATGGGCACCATTATTTACAATCCGTCCCTCAGGAGATGTTCTGGTAATGATGATTGAGTGGAAAACACAACAAGAATGTGTGTGTTTTTGTGTGTGTGTGTGTGTGTGTGATTGTCTGTTTGGGGTACACACACACTTTCAGTTCAATTTTCAAAGAGCCTATAATCACAAAAATACTTTTTTGTAAATAAGGAATAGAGCTGGACGATACAAACAAAATATCAGTGCTTTTACTGCTACATATAAATAAACTACGAAAACAGATAGTTTTTAAAATCAAACATTTGTGATGTCACAAAACCAACACACTTAAATGTATATCCTTATTCTACAGCAGTTTAGCTCCACCCACTCATGCACCGATTCTCCAACACCTTTAAAGGTTAAAAATGAGACTTTTGTTGGATTACATGAACACCCCGATTCATCAGGACACCCAGTAACTCACCTGGAGCTGTTATTGATAACCCTGTCAGAAACACTGTGATAGAGGCTCATTTGCATACTTCTGCGATATCAGTATAGTAGAGACCAATATTGTGATAACAGTTAACAGCCAATGTATCGTGTAGCTCCAATAATAAAGTAGCAATTTCAAAATGTACCTTTCACTCTAACCCCCATCAACAGAAACTTAGCTGTTTTGATCTTGTGTTTATGTGATGTCACAAAAACCAACACATTTACACACATCCCCCTACTCGGCCCATTGCACTTTATTGCAGGTTGCTCCTTGATAAAGTTAGAAGGAAGTAGGGCTCTTTACTCTCAGCACTTTACACTCACTCTGGAAGTCATGTGGCTTTATTTACAAATGAAATCAGAATAAAAAACAGCGATGCCCTCATGGAGGAGTTTATAACATTTAAACTGTTCCTGATACTTATCCAGTACAATATCAGTAACGCAGCGGAATAACAGGGTCGTTACTGTCCCATATTCAAATCACTTTCTTTATTTGTTTAACTTACACAATCTGGAAAAACAGCTGCTCTTTACTCTCTTTACTGCGTAAATGTCTATTGATCACACCAGTAGACATGGCCCAAACACTCTTGGAATAAAAGTTACACAGTAAACCTATTTACATATTTTTTTTTAATAAGCATTAACTGCAGTGGTTCTCCTGATAAGAGGAGCGGCATAGACAAACTTTCAACAGAGACACTACTGAACTCTGATATGGGATTTGGATCACAACAAAACATGTAGGGATGATGGTGGCCTAATGGGTAGGATACTTGCCTCTGGACCAAGAGGTCATGGGTTCGAATCCTACCTTCAGCATACCACCACTGGGTTCCTAAACAACTACTGGGTTCCCTAACTACAGGGAGACTGCCTCCCTGTAGTTAGGGAATGGAAGTGGCTTTGGATAAAAGCATCTGATAAATGCCGTGAACATAAATGTAATGCAGATTTGTAGGGTTTAGGAACCGATAAGCAGAACTGAAATTGGGCACCAGGTATTTTCTTATGGGCTCTAATTTGGAACCTACTTTGGTTTCCCAACCCTAGACACGGTTTGAAATTCCAAGCTGACCGCACGAAAGGTGAAAGAAGAAACAAAAGGTAAAACTTTCAATAGATGGGTAAGGCGTAAAAGCGCATCAATCAAACCGAAGACAAAAACCCGTCCGGCTCCACCCCGAGCGCTCCAGCACCTCAAGCGATGCTCTCAGGCTTCACGAGGGCTGAGGAAAGTCTGGCTGCACTGTTTCGTTGTAATAACACTGCTGTAAAGCCACTGCAGGGCATTAGAGAGGAAACCCTGACTTCAGTGGGAACGTCGACTTCTCTGTCGGCCGCCACCTGTAAAATTAATTTCTGCCTCAATAAAAGCCTTTTTAAAAAGCGGGCTTTAAAAAGTGCACTGAGGTGAAACACATTAAAAAGATAATGAAACAGGCTGCAAAAAGTCAATATAATGATGAGACAAGCGGGCTAATTAAATATCAAATTAACAGGAGATTCGCTCGTGAGGCCTCTTCTCTACCAACAAAGCTGCGAGGACCACGATGCAGGAGGCGCAGAAGGTTCGGTTTTATCTAAACAGCATTTCTTCACGAACTGAGACTGCTTATGCGGCGCCGTGTCTGTTCGGTGTCGGTTTTAATCGCCAGTGATTATCCAGCAAAACAGCTCAGTCACTGAATAAATAGCAAACGCTAATGCAAACAAATGAGTCCCACAAGCTCCCTAAAGACGGCGAATTAAGGCTTTATTGTATCTGCTGTCGTTTAACTGCCTCCGAAACAAGAGAGAGGATCCGTTATACTGTACTTCTGTAAGGGAAATTCCACCCATTTCGCAAAATTCAAGCCTAATGGAGTGATTTAGAAGCAGTCATTTAGAGTCGCTCTGAAAAACTCAGAACTGCTCACAGTGGAGGTGAATGGACATCTGCCTTTAAAAGCTCCCCAACAAAATAATCCAGGAGATTATTAGTGGGTAGAATAGGCAAATGTATATTTTTATAAAATTAATTTCTGGTGGTTTTAGTATATCACAGTACAGAGAAGCAACATTTACTTTATAAACCAGTAAACCAATTAGTGCAGGATAGCGGCGGCTTATTTACTCCAAATAACTACATATGACACCTGCAGCACTTATTTTTAAACTGGACACAATAGCAAAATCATCATAACAATCAGGTAAACCTGTCACCACTGACACTAATGACTCGTTCTCATGGAGCTTTCCTCCAGCGTGACTCACACTAGAGCGTGTTTGTGTGTTAGCCTAATGTCACTAGCAGCACATCAGTGCTAAGTGTTTGTGCAGTTTGTGATGCGTCCAAACGTTGCAGGTTGACGCGAGTTCATTTATTTGTGGCGGAACCGGTACGAGTAATTACGACACACACACACATTATATATTGACACACACACACACACACACATTATATATTGACACACACACACACACACACACACAGGACGTTTGTGGGTTC
>JBBPCX010068727.1:0-11965 GCA_037974365.1 Hydrocynus forskahlii
CTCTCTCTCTCTCTCTCTCCATCTCTCTCTCCATCTCTCTCTCTCAGAGGCAGCCGAGCAAAGCAGTAGTCCTCGCACAGGTATTGGTTCAGACCAGGAGGACAGTAAAGCTGCCACAATGGGTAAGACCCTACACACCCACACTCACACACAAATGCATACACACACTCACTTTCACTGTCTTGATGCATGGCATCCAGCTGAATGTGGATTCCATTTTAAGCTTAAGGTCATGTTCAGGGTCACATTAGGCCTTAAATGCTGTGTTAATAAATAATAAGCTTAAATATTATTTAACATCATTCACGTCCTGACTTTTTGTAAAGTGGCTGGCATTTGGCGCCCAGACACTACAAACTGCGCGTGTGTGGGTATGTGGGTGTGTAGATGTGAGTGAGTGTAGCTGGGTGAGCATGCTGCAAAATCTGTAAAGCTCAGTGCAGTCCGTACTTGTCCATGCCTGTCTTCTTGTGTGTGTGCATGCATACACATACGCACGCAAATAGGCAGGCATGACTTTGTGTGGGTGTGGGTGTGTGTGTGCGTGTGTGTGTGTGTGTGTGTGTGTGGTGTATGCAAGTAAGCACTTTTCTGCACTGTACAAACATCCTGTTTACCCAGCACAACCTACAAAGAGCTCAGCTTGGCCAAGTAAACCCAAACCCTCATACACTTCTCTCTCACACATGCACACACCTCACTGCTCATACACAGACTTCAGTGCTGCCACAAACGCACTTCTGTAGCCACACATACACGCCTCACTACTCACACACACACACCGAAAACAATGTTGGTATTCACAGATTGAATGCAAGCTAAATAAGCAAACAAATATATGCTGATGCCGTTAAATTATTTTAATGACAATGATTGGCTGCATAAATGTATACATTTACTGAATCAGAGATTAGATGAGAAAGAGAAAGCCCTAAAACGTCACTTTCTGTGTTTGAGATTTCCACTTGTTGCACATTTGATTGCTAGTGCAAGATCATGGTCTGCTGTTTTGTTTTGTTCTGTTTTGCTTATGTTAAAAATGAGTCCAAAGGGAACCTTACACAGTACCAAAAATATGGACCATGTATTATTTTGAAATAATCAAGACCATTTATTGATCTAGTTGAAAGACGTTATGATGATTCCACTGGGAGTGTGTGATATTATAACATAATGACCACATTGTTCCCTTTTCCCACAGATGGGCCTGAGTTTCAGGAGAGCTTTGTCACATCAGGAGTGTTCAACGTGACAGAACTGGTGCAAGTGTCCAGAAGTAAGAAGTTTATATGTTCTCTCGAAAGATCAGAGCAGGTTGACCCAACATTCACCAGCGAACACCAGTAAACCAAAAAGCTGGAGGAATGTGCCGTACCAATACAGGACTGCGGAGTGTTTATTTATTTATTTATTTATTTATTTATTTATTGGTACAGTGTTGGGTCAGAGGAGCTATTTGGGCACAAAAGCAGCTATTTCTCCTTTAATGAAGCGATTTCTCAATGCTCTCAATGCATTTATCTAAAGATGATCTGTGAAAAGCCAAACAAATTGACCAAAATGACAGAATACTGCACAGAATATTGCACACTTCAGTGGACACTTATTGTTACTCTGATGGTAAAAATCAGGGAGAGAGGGAGGCGCAGGCGCAGATTTCCATAACTCAAGCCTTTAATAGAAACGCAAAGAAAAGGGCCAAAATACAAGCCAAATACAATACAAACCAAAACACTGGAGACGGGCTAAAGACGTTTAAACAACACAAGAATGATGGGATAAACTCTAGACAGAATGATGGTGGACTGACACAGGGTTACACGCCAGGGGAGACTAAATACACACATGACTGTGACACTAGAATCCGGTGTATACAGACAGGGGCCAGGGCAGCCTCTAGTGGCCGCTGACCAGGGCTGTGATAATATAGTGGTAGAAACCACGGTACCCCTTATGTTAATATGTTACTGTTTTTTTTTTTATTATTTTGAGTCATTAAAGCAATGTTTACCAGCCAGTGAGCCATAGCCATGAAGGTACTGCTAAAGTTTTTTTTACATCAAAAATGTTAAAATATATACATTTAAACAACCAGAATTTTAAATATTTTGTTGCACCGTTTGCCAAAGTCAATTATCACACGTTTTTCATGCCTGCTTGGTCTGGTGAAATGGTAGCCAGTTAATTTTGTATTATTAGTGAGAGTCAATGTAAAACTGATAAGAAAAGATGAGATTTTGCAGAGGAAGACTAAGCTACCAAAGTGAAGCAGCTGCTGTTGCTAAAACCAAACACATACTGAAACAATGTGAATGCAGCAGGGAGTACGTAGCGCTAGGCTTCACGTGCATAGCTGCTGAAAACTAGAAACTACCACTGCTACTCAGAGGTTGTCCAATTCCTGAGACTCTTTTGGCTCAAAAGAGGTCTGAACACCTGAAAGGTTTTAGCACTGATGAATGCGCAAATATAAAGTGTGTGTATGCTCACAGAACATGGCAGTGCTTACTGCCAAAATGAGTCATTCTCTTTGAATGAGGAAGTGTAGATAAATATTACTTAGTTTACTTTAATCAATATTTCTTCATTTTAGTAACTGCCGACAGGCAGAAGTCGCCCCTTCTGCTGCAATTGGGAACTGTCCTAGAAATATTCGATATTGTGCTGTAAAATACCTGCGTAAAAAGTAGCGAAATTTTGTCACGTTGTCATGTTGATTTTTCAAAATCGGTCATCACCCCAGCCCTAAATTTCTTGCCGAAAGGTTCCCGTATTCCCTTTGCATTACTAAAAGCCCCGTGGCGGAGTGTGCGTTGGGATTGGAGCCGACGTGTCTTCCAGCTGGGACGGCCGTGTTTACCCAGTCGGCCTGCACACAGCTGGGGCCTGCGTGCACCGCCAGTGGACAGCCATAACTCACATGATTACAGCTGACTCTGACGCAGCTCACATTACTGCAGAACCGTAAAGCTGGAACGGCCTCAATCGTTTCAATATGAACCATCCCACTCTCATTCCACAGAAAATGAAGCGGGCATCTGTATTCCCCATCCTCATCACTCCCCACGGCTGCACTCATACACACACGCGTCTTCAGATTGGACATAATTGTATGTATTTCCCAGCAGATCGCAATCAAATGTGACACCTCTTCTCCAGAAGAGACAGAACGCTGCCAGTCTGTCAGACATAATTGATCATATTTAGGTGCAATTATGCTCATTCCCACTGGGCTCTCCACCATCTGACTGTCAGCAAAGATATGGGTTGAATGAGGGGGTGAACAAGAGGGCATGAGTGTGAACGTATCATTGAGGGAGTGAGTGAGTGATCAAGTGATGGAGTGTGCCACAAAAATGATATCTTGATCTCTGTTGTATAGAGGAGGTCTAATATTTATCATTATGAGCTTGATGGAAGAACATTTAAAGATTATTCTACCATTTTCTTGACATTTTAACTTGTATGAAGTGATCTTATGAAGAGAACTTCATAGTGCACAGTCTGTTATGTGCGTAAACAAGTGAGTGAGTCTGAAAATGAGTGAGTGTGTAGTGTGTTAAGATGTGCTGATTCCCTAATTGAGACTCTTTTGACCCAACAATGGTTAAGGTTTTAGCACTAATGAATGCACAAAAATATGGTGCAACAAAAAATGAGTGATCGAGTCTGGGAGTAAGTGAATGTATGTGTGCTTTGCGTAAGTAAATGAGAGTTCATGTGCCAGTGTTTGAGGGTGTGAGGTTGAGAGTGAATGAGTTTAGGCCTGTTTGAGTGAATGTGCAAGTGTGTAAATGAGGCTGTGACTGAAAGAATGAACGAGTGGGGGAGTCCAGGACTTGAATGACATTGCATTCAAATGTGTAGACTTTAACATGGAGTTGGTCCCCCTTTGCAGCTATAACAGCTTCCACTGTTCCTGGAAGACTTTCCACAAGATTTTGGAGTTTCTGTGGGAATTTGTGCCCATTCGTTCTGTAGAGCATTTATGAGGTGAGGCATTGATGTTGGATGAGAAGGCCTGGCTCACAATCTCCATTCCAGTTTATCCCAGAGGTGTTGGATGGGGTTGAGGTCAGGGCTCTAGGAGGGCTAGTCAAGTTCTTCCACACCGAACACATCCAACCTTTGTGGAGCTCGCTTTGTGAGCTGGGGCACAGTCATGCTGGAATAGAAAAGGTTTTTTCCCAAACTGTGTCTACAAAGGTGGCATGGCTTTGTCCAAAATGTCTGGTTATGCTGGGAGGAAGTGGCCTAGCACAAACCCTGACAAACAGGTTTGTTTTAATACTTTTGTCCATATAGTGTAAGTAAGAAAGTGAATGAGAGAGCCTGTACGTGAGTGAGCGATGATGTGAGTGAACAAGTGCATGAGTGTGTAATTGTAGTTCAGAACACTGTTGCTCACAGCACCTGGTGTGTAGTCTGACTGTTTTGCTTGTCAGATGGAGAGTGATGGATGGGGAGTGAAATTAGATAGTAAAGGCATTCATTAAGCAGCTGTCAGCTGGCTAAATAATGCAGCCTGTTCTGATAGAGTCACGCTATATTCTTCTTACTACCAGTGCCACTGCCACACAGCCCGTCAGCTGATGCTTTTGCTGGCCCTTAAGTCTGTAAAGTTAGTTTTTGTCTTTTTTCCTTTTTTTCACTCCGTCCACTGTGTCTTTAGTGTGATACATTTTACTAACCTCCTCAAACACAAACTAGGATTGCATCAATCATTATTTTGTTATGGCCAGTTGCAATTTCTTTATAGCCAAATGTAGACATGTCCAATGACTGGATTTTTTTGTTTGTATCAATTTTTATTTTATTTTCTTACCCAAAGTTCACATTAGCCTGTTCCCAAAACTGTTAGCCAAACTCATATTTTAAATTATTATGTGTAAAAGTAATGTTTTGTATTTATACATCATGAATCCAATAAAGTGCTAAAATAAGACACAACTGATTATTTAACACAATTAGTCACATGTACATTGTCATAAATATTCTAGCAGGAGTCAACTTACCTGGTTCAGGTTACTGATCATGTGTTTGGAGCAAAATTCAGCAAATTCTGATTTTGTTCTTAACACAAACATGGAGATGGTCTCTGTTGGATAGCTCTTTACCATGAGGACGCGTGTCAGAACTGTCAATTTATTAGACTCTTTCAGTACGAGGGATGAGGGACTGACAGTAGAAACAATGACATTTTTTTCTTATTACTCTCTCTCTCTCTTGCTTTTCTTCCCTAACCTAATTCATGCCTTATAATTGGTATATTTTGTGCTTAATTGATGTTTAAAGAAAAGAAAAAGAAAAAAGACAGAAAAACTCTTCAAAAACATGTTTGAGAATTTGAATATTCTCGGTGGCAGGGATTTCTCCTGGGACAAGTTGAGAGGGGAAGTCTGGGAGCACCTGACTGTTCTGGAATCAGAATGCAGGGCAGGACATGTCAGTGGAGTCAGCTCATATATTTGCGCATGTCTCAAACACAAGCCAGTCGCTTTGGTTTTGAGAATTAGCAAGTGATGATTTTCAGGGGGTGCAGTGGGTTCTCAGAACTTCAAATGCCTCATATGGTCCCCATTAATTATTGATAAAGTGTCGGTTTCGGGATTGCTTAGGAATCAGAACAATTTCATGCAATCCTCAGTGATCTCAAATTGGGCAAATTTCATGGCTTTCCAGCCATATTAAGGAATTCTTTGTTAGTGAATATTATTTTTGCCCCAACAAAATATCAAATCTGGGTCATCAAACTGAAATGAATGGAAATGCAGTAATTAATATGTACCCTCAGTTGGCCACCTCGTCACCATTTGTAGATTATATACTAAAAGCTCCATTTCTTTTTAGTTTATAAATCTAACAAACATTCCCAGTAATGAATCACTACAGCCATATCTAACAAGCGTCAGTAATAAAGGATGTGCTCTGCATGTTCTTTAAACATACTGACTAAAGAGTTTGTGTACAGTATGAAGGTACTAAGGTACTGTCAGTGGGGTGAAATCCCACATGTCCCTGGGGTCTGTTTTTTTTCTCTGTTTGAAAAATGTTGTTATTGAAAGGTAAAGAAATGGCCATTTTCACTAGGAAAGGGGTTGTACCTGTTTAAGGTACACAACTGGACCCTAAGAGCATTGATTTAGTACTCTTTACATATACATTGTTTGTACCGGAAAAAAAAAAACCTTTTTACCTGTTTTACTGAAAATGTGAGTGAGTTCAATGAGGCTTCTTGGATGTGGGTCCAGCTTCTTATTTACAGGGCAATTAGTGTCTATGTTACAGGGCAGTTAGTATCTAAAAACCAAACCATGATTGGACTGTGTTTGTGCATGTATGTGGAACAGGTATTTCATTTGTCAAAATGTGGGTCTGAGGTTGTGCCACGGGAATTATCGGATCAAAAAGCTTCTGAGGCAGGAGTTAGTGCTGTCCGTCGGTACCTTATGGTGGACGTAACAAATCAGATTCCACAATTCAATTATGCCGCATTTAGGAGTCTCTCCAGGCCGCAAAATGACTAGAATGGACTCGGCAGTCTACAGGGATCTGCTTAACCAGGCTGTGTTTTTTCTTCTGTATTTTATTGAAGTAGGAGTCAACACAATCTGAGCATTCTGTTGACTCTCAGATCCGTCTGTAATTATATACAGATTCTCATTATGTTAACCCAAGGGGACATAATCTGCATAAAGAGTTTGTTTTTGCAATATGTGACTGTTAAAGGATCTTGCTGTGTTGATTTACTCTCCGAATAAAAATTGTGTCCTGAGAGACTGGCAGGCGTGTTTTTCCTAAGTGCTCAAATCTTCTTTGGACTGATTTTTTTTTCCAAGTTAATTTAGCTGGGCCTACGAAAGTAATAGAAGCACTGCATATTTACCAACTGCATATTTACCAGCATATCATCGCTGTTGGAACAAAACACAGAAGGGGAAAAAAATATTTCAGCTTTTAATGAAAGTTAATGTAAAAAGATTTTTTCCAAGTTATTTTGGACTATTTCTATTGGTCTGTTTAATCGTATCATTTTCACATAGTGATGGAGAAATGGAGTTTTGTTTCCCGACAGCAGTGATGTGCCTCATATACTTAGATAATTCATGGATTTAAGTACATTTGAGTGTATCACATTTAGATGCATGAACCCTTCTTTCATTGAACTGCATGCATGCATGAGTGTATGTGTGTATGTGTGAGTCTTGTGAGTGTTTGTTAGAACGAGAGTCGGATTGATTGGCTGCCTGGGGCTCAGCTCTGACGAAAGTTCTGTTAATAGGCATTACCTGCTGGAACAAACGGGCCATTGTTTTCATTGTTTGTGGGAGTTGAGCATAGAGGCCAGCCATGGACCTTAGGCCTCTATAGAACTGTTCTTTAGGGCTGTAGCTCCTGACAGTGCTTTGTACAATAGACATGTATATGAGTTTTAGTGTATGTCCAGTACTCTTTCATTCTAAAGTCCCAGATATTCTCTTCTTTAAATATAAAATGACAATCTTGCACTCTTCACAGCACAAATGTACCATAGGACTGTACCCTGTAACATATTGCCTCATTAATTTCTTGATAGATTTAATATATAATACAGCACTGTCCATTAGGGCTGTTACCCACAATACTGCATTATGTTATATTGTGGTTCTTTAAGGAAGTAATGGATAAGACATACTACAGTGCTGTCTTTTAGGACATTGAGTTACAGCACTTTCTCATTCTACAAAGCTGTCTGATGGGGAGGTAACACTGCCCTATAATACAATGCTGTCCTTTAGTGCTGCAATCTTTTAAATTGCCCTATACTGCAGTGTTGTCCTACAGGACTGTAGCCTATTACGCTGCCTCATACACTGGTGCTGTCATTTACAAGTGTAAAAGTGACAATGTTTACCACAGCACAGCACACAGTGTGAGCAGTGTGAAATTGTTCTCTATATTTAACTCATTCACCCGAGTGGGCAGCTGGCGATGCAGTGCCAGGGGTGCAGTGTGTGGGGACGGTACCTTGCTCAAGGGTACCTCATAGGAGCCACTGGCACTCCTGAGATTCGAACCTACAAACTTCTGCTCACAGGGGCAACTCCCTAAGCACCAGCTGCCCTGGCCTATATTTAAGGCTGTAACCTATAATATTGTTCTCTTACTTTAATGTTGTCCTTTGGGGTTGTAAGCTACCACACTCCTTGAGACTGCAGTGCAGTCATTTGGGGCTGTAACCTATAGCATTGCCTCATACTACAATACTGTCGTTTCAAATCTTATAACATTGGATCATACTACAATGCTGTTGTTTAGGGGGCCAGAACCTATTACACTGCCTCATATTACAACACTGCCCTTTAGGGCTGTAACTTATAACATATACCCTACTAGCATTGTTTTTAAAGGTCAGGTCATTGATTTTGGCAAAATATTCCTGATGTTGGCTGTTTGAAATTTAGACATCCAAACACATACAGCCTCTGTCTACAAAACCTCTAAAACACATACATGCTTGCTTTCAGGGCTTGAATGCCCGATTGCGCTTCATTGATTGTAATAATTTGTCACAGATGGGCACACCTCCACATAAATGTTTAACTAGGTAAGTGATTCCTTTGGAGAGCAGAGAGAGCCCACGCTTTAGTGTCGCTACGATGGGTAATTACTTGTCTAGAAGATACAGAGTGGGATCTTCTTACCCTCACTTATCTCGCTCAGGCATCCCTGATATCTGCTCGTCTTTGCTCTAGATTATTCATATTGTTTTCATTTTTTTGTTATTTTCTTATTTTTGGGAGTGTAATCCATCATAGGTTATGGTGGAATTGGCAATTTTCTCTGCCATTAAGAACAAACCATATGTTGCAGTGGGCAGTGGGTTATATTAAACTTTGTAGGTTTGTAGTTGGCTAGCTACAGCATTAAAGATAGACTATGGCTTCCCTCTATGTCAGGCACTTCTTGTCCTGATGGGTTTGATGATGGTGGTTCACACTGCTAACAAAAGAAGCACAGAAAATAATAAAAAAAAGATATCAAGAAAAAAAAGCCTATTCATTTTAGCATGGCTATGTGCATAGAATAAGCCCCGCCCCTCCCCACCTACTTTACTCTAATAGGATATGCTCAGATACTACAATGGTACCTTTGGGGTTGTAGCCTATTACACTTCCTGATACTGCAGTGCAGTCATCTGGGGCTGTAACATATGGCACTGGCTCATACTACTATACTGTCCTTTAGAAGAGTGACTTCCATGAAAGACAGAAAATGAACGATGCTCAGAAGAGAACAACGGGCATTTTGAACAGTGTTTTTCTTTTAAAAATCACGCTACATTTCAGATTTTTAATAACTTTTTAAAGCAGTTTATCTAATTGTTATCTATATAAAGAACAATATGACACCACCAGTATACTGATATAGAATATAGCAGTAATTTCAGCCTCTCTCTCTTCCTCTCTCTTTGTGTGTGTGTGTGTGTGTGTGTGTGTGTAGCACCGGTGGTGACAGGAACAGGGCCAAACTTCTCTCTTGGGGAGCTGCAGGGGCACCTGGCCTACGATCTCAACCCCACAGGTGTGGCCATGAGGAGAACCCTTCCCAGCACGTCCTCCAGCGGGTCAGTGTACACACACAAATGCACACACTCTCAAACACACACGCTCTCACGCACACACACACTTACGCATGCACATGCGCTCTCAAGCACAGATGCACTTACACAGATGCAGCTTCTGTAGCAGGTGAATGTCTATATAGACACACACTCCCTCTAAAACACACTCATCCCTCTTCCAGGAAATCAATGCATACACACACACACACACACATGCGTCTGCACACATACTCTCTTCTTCAAAGAGCCGGTACAGAGACTCACCCACACACGACCTACCCACATCCACATATCCACATAGTGACCTTCTCCAGAAACTCAATACATGTAAGGATCCACACACCCACACATATGCACACACACACACACACACACACACACGCCTACTCTGCAGCCAACATAACCAAATCTTTTTGCCACACATACTGTATTCTGCATACTGGACAGCCTGTGTTATACTGAACCGTGTGTGTGTGTGTGTGTGTGTGTGTGTGTGTGTGTGAGTGTGTGCGTTGCTCAGGTGGCTGCAGGCCGTGTGATTTATCTGCTCTCTCTCTGTGCCAGACTCCAGCTCTGATTAATGCTCTTATTTTCCATTAAACGCACTGCAAAGCTAAAACAAAGTGAGCCTGTTGGCAGCCTGCTCCATTTGAGTGGCTGGGGAACGCAGAGCAGGGATATCCAGTAGCCAATATCCAGACAGTGTGTGTGTGTGTGTGTGTGTGTGTGTGTGTGTGTGTGTGTGTGGACGCATTTGTGTGTCCTGTAGCGCTTTTCCACCAGGCAGTATGGTACGATACGGTTATAAATCTGTGATCATGTTTTTTCTCGTCATTTTCACTGCCAAGTGACCCATGCTGTACCCGAATACCCTTGCTGAATTTGTCACGCTTCCTACAGGGTTACCACACACACTGAAAAAAATATTAAATATAGCCTGTGCAAAAGCTGTAGCAAATATACAGTATATGCTTAATATTTTATTTATTTCTTCAGTGTGTTTAGGTCAGCATATAAATAGCAATTGTGCAGTAAATTTTGCAGAAAAAAATTATTCTCTGTAGAGGTCCTTATTTTCACTCAGAAAATGAACAAAAAGTAATTTAACCAGGGTTTACAAACTTTTGTATTTAACTGCAAAACCAAAAGCCAAGTTAAAGGTCAATCAGACCTCGATTGTTGCTACTGTAGCTTGTGTTATTGTTAACACTAGCTTTACATGAAGAAACCATGTGACCACCACACAACCTCCAGAGAACTCCACATACTTCCACATTTACAGCCTAATGACAGGAAACAACACAGGAATTTGACCAGGGTACAGATCGTTCTGGATTTGGTAACTGGTGCTGTACCAGGCTTTCCGGTGGCAAAGCGCTAATTTTGTTTATGTGTGTATGCATATAAATGTGAATTGATATAAATATAAATTGAACCACCTATCTGTGTTTAGCCTGCAATTGGGTTATTTTTTGTAGCAATGGTTGCTTAGATAAACAGGCTTTACAGGATGCTAGCAAAAATCTTATTCAGCTTAAAGAGGGGCTGTAGCACACAACTCAGTTTTTGTTTATTTATTCACTGCAGTAATTGTTTTCAGTAGGTAATGTTGGGTTTTTTGTTTAAAACGCACTAGTACTGAGCTGAGCTGTTTATGGCAAATGAAACTAAGCAGAAAGGAAACAAAAATGACAAATTTGGCACCGTGACAATGTTTACCGAACTATATGGCAATACAGCCACACCTGTTAAGATTGTTTTCACCCACATACAAATGCATACAAAACTGAGTTATGCGCTACTGTTGTGAATGGCATGTTTCTGTTATTTTATAAAGCTTATATAACCTCACAGTCTACATTTGTGCATTTGTAGGAGGAGCATGTATAAGTATAGCTTTCATGTTTTCTTTCCCTTCTGTGAATCTCTCTCTCTCTTTCTCTCTCTCTCTCTCTCTCTCTTTCTTTCTCTCTCTCTCTCTCTTTCTATCTCTCTCTCTCTCTCTCTCTCTCTCTCTCTCTCTCTCTCACTCTCTCTGAGTGTATTAGTGTTGACAGGCTGTAATTTGTTTTATCTCTGATATCTGTCTCAGTGCTGGTTCGTGTTTTCTCGTCTCGTTTAGTTTTTGACCTTTCTCTGCCCGTGCGTTAACCCTTTAAGGTCAGCAAAACTCCTTTTAAAACACCTTCTCATTTCTTCATGTTTCACTCTGAATCTCCGCGTTGGTGTAAAAACACTATTTCCTGTCAGACTGTCTGATCTCTGTCACACTGAGGAGATTCAACTCCTGGTTCTTCACCGGTTCAGGACTTCAGTTAGACGCTCTTTGTTCTGCTTGAATGATTCATACGTAGGTCACTG
>JBBPCX010068728.1:0-11963 GCA_037974365.1 Hydrocynus forskahlii
CACTAGGGGCTCGGACCTGGACTCTGTAAAGCTGCTTTGTGACAACCTGGTTGTAAAAAGCGCTATATAAATAAAATGAATTGAATTGAATTGAATTATTGAATTTTCAATTTCTTTATCCTAACCAATAGTATAGGTTGTTATGACTCAAACAAACCCTCTCGCGAGTCTTTCTGACCTTTCTAGGCAGAGTTACAGCCCAAAATCCACAAGGACCGCGTGACACAATTTTCGGACTGGTCCAGCTTTGACTGACAATATCTCGGACCAGTGGTCATCTAGCCATAATTGACATGTACAACCTTGTAGCCAATCCCCAGTGCTTTCCAGCGGTATATGTTATTAGGGTCTACCCCTCCCGAAGCCTTATAAATACGCCACGACTGGTCTCGGATCAGTCGACGTGTGTGGGTCGATGTTTTATGCTCAAACAAAGCAAAATGCAAAGACCAAATTCAGGGTATTTCAGCATATTTCAGGACATTTGATAGGGATTATTGTCCAGCAAATAAGAATTTCAAGGGTAAATAGTAGCGGCAGTCCAAAGAGACCCACTGTGGATGCGCGCGCGTCAAACTGAAGTTCTTTGAATGTAAGTAAAAAGAAATTATGACACTTGGCTTTATAAGCTGGCTAGTTGTGATAAAGCTGCTTTGGAGTTGCTTTATTGTGTTTTGAGTGAGTTTTGTCAAGTATTTGATGCGCTTGGCCGGAGCGTGTTATTGTTTGAGGCCTTTTGGACAGAATGAATGGGAGAGAAATGGTATTGAATTGGTTATTGATTTAAAATTCTGTAATAAAAATAAGGATTTCTCCAAACAAAATGGTGTCTCGAATGGTACTAATTGCCCTAAAATACTTATTATACATTCATTTTTTATTATTTTGAGCTCAAATTTTGAACAAATGTTTTCAACACCATTTTCAATACAAGGACAATAAGATATTGCTGAATTCAAAGAGGTTTGACACAAGCATATATAAAACCCGGTTTTCCTTCCTGTGTTGCTGTTTGAATTTAAGTTAACATATTTTACTTCTCTGGCACATGAAACTTCAGAGTCTTAGCTTTGAAATGAGTCCAACCACAAACAACAACTTTGTATGACGGAATTATGAGCTTTTAAAGTTGATTGCGCAAATTTAAAGATGGCTGCCAAAACTGGGGGTGAAGCTTAACAGGTTTGAAAAGATATTTAAAAGCAGTTGATTCTTAACTGACTGTATTTCAGTAATTTCAGCGCAAAATTAAGTTAGAATTAAAAATATGTATATTTGTTTTTATTTAAAAATTGGGTATATATCGTAGGCTATCCCCGACACTGAGTGAGGGATAAAGGGGTAGAAAATGGATGGATGGATGGATTGTAGGCTATCTTATGCAATATATCGATTATCGCAGTATTGCCATATTGTGATATTATCGGCATGGTGAGGCATGTATCGCGTATCCTATCGTTTTGTGAGGTAGCCCAAGTTCCAAGCCCTAGTGAAGACCCGGCATTTACAATCTGTTCCTTCACATAAAGTGCAGCTTTAAGAAAATGTGGTTTTGCAGAATAAAAGATGCCATCTCTTTTAAACATTATAGACATTCATCTGGTGACTGCAGGTCTTGTACCATTACAAGTGCTTCAAAATTACTGATAAATAAAGCAGCCAGAGAGACTCTGAGGAACGTTCATATTGTTCAAGATATAAGAGCAGTTAATGATTTGGTCATTCCAATTAAAACTAAGAATAGTTTGCGGATTTTACACATTTGTTGGAATGCGTAAAATCCGCAAACTATTCTTAGTTTTAATCCTTCAAACACAACTTCAAGTATAATAAGTAGTGAATAATTTCAAGTTCAGTAATAAGTGTTCACTTCTGATTACACTGTAGCGGATCTCTGTTCAGCGTTTGATCATGTCGCTTTGCTCTCTGATAAACAGTATCTTTATGCTTTTAAATTTTAAATCTGCGTTATACATGGATGTGACTTCCTATGAAAGGCCGTTCTTCTCTGTTGTCATTGTTTAAAAAGACATGATGTAGGTGCATGTTTGATCCTACACAGTCTGCTAATTTGCCTTCTGTTTGACGCAAATTCAGCTCAGCTCAGTCTGGGGAAGCTGCTTCTGTGTTCACTCACACACTTCACATATTTAACACTTTATAAAAAGAGAACATTCTCCTCCCAGCTCGGTAAGAGAGAGTTAAAGACGGTGAAACAGTGAAAAGCGATAAATAAACTACAGATCCTGTTTCTATCTCTAACTATTTCTGTAAGAGGAGTTAAACACAGTGTTAACAGAGAGAAAAGTGTTAAAAATCTATTTACCTTCAGCTCGTTGTTTATTTCTGTAGTGTGTGCTGCTTCTTCTTCTCTGGTTCATTGGTTCTGGAGGACCAGAGTAACTAGCGCCCCCACCTGGAAAATCGGTCTCACCTAAACTGTTCAGAGAACAGTGTTCTTTACTCTGAATTCTTAGAACGCACAAAAGAATCCGTACCTAAGCTGCTATTAATGCTTGTTCATACTGATATACTGTGTATACTAGGTGTATTGTCTATATACTGGTCATATTGTCCATACTGTTTGCAGAATTCTTTAGGAACGCACAAATCTTTAAAGGGGATTTTTTTAAAAACAAGTTATAATAGGTCTATGGGCTATACAAAACATTTTCATGATGTTCTTTGGACAAGATCACTCTCACATAAAGAGATATCACCAGCTTAATTCTTGACAGTTTCAGTCCCTTTCAAAATGAGCCGTTTCAAAGCTGTGTCCCTTTTATGCAAATAAGCTGTTGCTGGCCACGCCCCACCCATCCCATGCTTAAGCTGCGCGTTTAACTTCTGGATTTTACATTAGAATCCATGTCCTTAACACCAGTGAAAGTGTTTCTTTCTTTCTTTCTTTCCTTCCATCGCTTCAGTCTGTGACAGTGGTCCTAGCCTGTATGGTGACCAGGCTGAAGGAAGGGAGGGAGAAAGAGTGAGAGATACACTATGTGGACAAAAGTATTGGGACACTTGACGCAGGTGGAAAAGGCAGAAAACAGGCGGTATCCAGCCCTACATGTCCGACCCCGAGTCGGACCCAGAGCAAGATGAACACAACACGTCATGTGTGCCAGTAGACATTGCGCTCAGCTTGTCCGTGCTCGTAAAACTACCCAGACAGCAGCTGACTCCGAACCGGATCGGCTACAAGCCGGCAGCTCTGGTTAACAGTCAGATCCGTTTTAGTGTTGGGAGGCCGCCCGGACCCGGACCCAGTCTGCGGATGGCGGGAACGAGAAATATTGACGGAATAAAAACAGGGCCGGAATCGTCGGAACAGCGTTGTTTTTGCGCATGCGTAAGGGTCCCCAAGAGACGTTGGTGATTGCTGAGGCAACTTGGTGAGTTCGACCCACGGACAGTGACTGTGGAAAGTTTATTCAGAAAGGACTCCTAAAATAAGTCACATATTGTAGTCAAACCTCGTTTGAATTCAAATTAATGTAATTTTGATTGTATGCTTTGGACACATGCCAAGTGCACCAACCTGACTCAGAGGGAAATGGAATCGGTCAGTGATACCAAATATAAATGGTTTTGTACATTTTGCATATAGGCAATTTGTTTTAAGGTATTCACTGTTTTCCACTGTTAAAATTTAAAGCAGAACTTGCCTAACACTAATGATAGCATAAATGCAGACTGATGCAATAGGAAAATGGCTTTGGTAGAAACTGAGTTTGAACTTATTTGATCATTTAATTATCTGGACATTTCAGTCATATTTGTTCATTTGTAACTTTGTAATTAGTTAATTGTGTGCTTCAAAAATTATATGTTTTCGCTTTTGCTAATGTGTATTATAGTTATAGGCGATAATAGAAATGTAAAAGAAAATGTAAGCTATATTAGAAACACTGCTTTTAGACCTTCATGATAGTTTTGTATAATTGTCTTGCAAAAGAAAATGTAGCTAAAATGTGTGTGCAATAATGTTTATAAAATTCGTAACATTTATCTTGAAAAAGTTAATTTGTCAGATTTAAGATTATTTAAATAGGAACCTAACTGTCCTAACATCTTAGACAGTATGACCATCACTTCCTTGTCAGTGATGAACTGTGAAACAAAAACGCTGTGTAAAAATTTTCACCAGTCAAACACAAATGAAAAACGATGTGATTTGTGGTTAGACAGACAAAGCTGCAATTGTGAACACTTTCACAAGTCATATACAAATGAAAAACGATGTGATTTGTGGTCGGACAGACCAACCTGCATTTGTGAACACTTTCACAAATCATAACGATGTGATTTGTGGTTAGACAGACAAAGCTGCATTTGTGAATACTTTCACAAGTCATAACGATGTGATTTGTGGTTAGACAGACAAAGCTGCATTTGTGAACACTTTCACAAGTCATATACAAATGAAAAACGATGTGATTTGTGGTCGGACAGACAAACCTGCGTTTGTGATACTTTCACAAATCATATACATATGAAAAACCGTGTGATTCGTGTATCAATTAATTGTGTTTCAATATAAAAACTACAGTAACAAGAAACAACACAGTATGATTATCAAAAAGGATTTATTATAAATATTTCTCCATCTTAAAACAGCGCCTCTTTAGCACCACCTGACAGGGAGATTACATTATTTTAATATAAGTTCAGAGATCAGAAGTAACCTTGATTCTATACCTTTATCACAATCACTTCCATAATTTGCCAAAATCCATTTGTGATTTTTTTCACAAATCGGGCTAACTCTAATTCAAGTGTTTTGTTTTTTTTTACCATTACTGTTATTACATGCGTTTTAAAGCGGTTCCAATAAAACCGTTCATTTTCCTGCATCTGTAATATACGGATTTACCACTCTCTGACAGACGAAGTGTGGGTTGTGAAAAAATTCACAAATCAGACTAATCATTTTGCGCTTCCTTTGGTCTTTCTGCGTTGTAAGGTTTTTAAGTAATTCGTGCTTTAACATAAAAATGCAACTTCCAATGTCGTCGGATTTCAGGGCGGTAGACTCGATAATATAAATTCACAAATCACGATGAACACAATGCTTCATGAATTAAGACTCTAAGTGACTACTACGAAGAGTAATATTCACTGGAATGCGAACCGCTAACTGCAAACTATCTTTACTGGGGTAGCCTACTTTAAAACTCAGAGAATCTCCGACTATTTTTCCCGTAAATTTACGTCTTTAATCTCGAAAATTTGGACTTTATTGTCGCAAATTTATGACTTTACAATATCAGAGAATATCCGAGTTTTATCACGCAAATATATGACATTAATCTCAGAAATTCTGACATTTTTCTCATAATTTAACCCCCTCCCCAACCCTGTTTTTTTTTTACCATGGCCCTAATATGCCGTCTTACCTAAGCAAGTAGGTTTTCAGCCTGGACTTAAACACTGTGACTGTAGTCAGCACCTTAAGATCTGAGTGACCATGGAGGTGCATAGTAAGAGATGAGTTCACAGAGGTTTTCGGATGCAAGACCATTCAAGGCTTTATATGTCATTAGTAGAATTTTGAAATCAATACGAAATTTGATCAAAAGCCAATGAAGTCTTGATAATATTGGGCTACTGTGGTCACATGGAAACCATTTATGAGTGGAGCTGGTCATATGCTGAGTGACTTCAAAAGTGTCAAAAATGTCAGCAATTTCATTGGCAGTACTGTTGTTAGGAATGTCAGTATGGATATTAAAAAATTTAGATCTGTGTTCCGGGCTCATCACAGCACTGAAACAGCCCTAGTAAAGATAGTAAATTATCTTTTACTGTCCGTTAACAAAGGATTTGTGTTTTTGCAGGTTCTGCTTGACCTTAGTGCGGCTTTCGATACCACTGACCACTCAATTCTATTAGGCAGACTGGAAAAGCTGGTCCAAGTCACAGGAACAGTCTCATCCTGGTTTAGATCTTACTTGACTGCCTGCTATCAGTTTGTAAGCATTAATGGGGAATCCTCAGCACCCACCAAAGTAAAGTATGGTGTGTCACAATGTTCTGGTTTAGGACCTCTTTTATCTGTACATGTTGCCATCAGGGATGATTATTTAAAAAATGGGAATAGCTTCCACTGCTACACAGATGACACTCATCTTCATATCTCTGCCTGGATGTCTGGATGTCACATAATGCAGAAAGAACAAAGGTAATTCCTCTTGGTCTAAAAAATCAGATCAAATGTTTGATTTTGTTGGTTCCTTAGCTTCTAGAGTGTCAACTATAAGAAAAACTTGGTGTCATTATCAATCCAGATCTTCCATTTTCTGCACATATTGATACTGATACTAAAACAGCTTTTGAAATGCCTGTGTCTCAGGGTGCTCTCATGTCTGTCATACCCTTCAGTGCTGCCCTTTCTAGCAAGGCTGCTATAGGAAGTTATGCCAGAGTCTCAACTTCACTCTCACCCTGTTTTCTGTTTTTCTAAGGGCAACTGCTGCTGCTCTGTCTAGCCTGACCAATCACCATTGGGGCTCCAGGTTGCCTCTTCATCTCAGATCTCCCATTGCTGGCGTCCCTTGTCTTTGACAGGTGTGGGGCTACTTGTATTCAAAGCTTCAGCAGAGAATGTTGTTCCTGTCACTGTGGTCTAGAGATTCTCAAATTACTCCTCATTTAGGCACAAACTACCTTTACTGACTCTTGACAGTACCTCCTCATTCAGACTCCAACAAAAACTACCTCTACTGACTCTAACTGTACCTCCTCACAAGATGGCACAGCCTTGTCCAGACGCCTTCTTGACCGCTCTGCAAAGACTGCGCTCTTTTGTAGATTTGTATTTATCTATAGTTTTGCTTCACGTTCCAAAGTCATCTGGTTTAAGAGTTTATGATAGCATAAGGAGGAGGTAGTCATGAGAAAGAGACATCAGAAAGAGACAGCAGCGAGACTACAAGCACTTCATTATCAACGGAGCTCCAGTGGGGAGGGTGATGTCCTTCAAGTGTCTTGGTGTCCACATCTCCTGAGACCTGACATCGATTTTGTCTGTAGTTTCATGAATAGTCATATTGCACAGTCATGTAATTGGATATTGCACAGTGTCATGAATAGTTATATTGCACAGTCATATAACTGAATATTGCACAATGTCATGAACTGGGAAGGGGGCATAGTTTACTGCATGAGGATAAAAGCTATTTTTGAGTCTGTTGGTCTTTGCCCTGTGTGTCCTGTAGCGTCTTCCAGAGGGCAGGGGGGAGAAAAGTAAGAGCTGGTATGTTTTCAGCCTGGACAACTGAGACTCTCCCAAATATTGTTTGGTATAGCATTCCAGAGCTTGGGGGCGATATATGAGAACGCTCTTCCCCCTGATGAAGCTTTCATAATTCTGGGAACAAGGAAGTAGTAGCACTGAGATCTGAGTGACCGCGGAGGTTCATAGTAAGAGATAAGTTCACTGAGGTAATCGGGTGCAAGGCTAATATTGGGCTAAAGTGGTCGAATGTCCTGGTTGTAGTGAGGACTCTAGCTGCCACATTCTGGACGAGTTGAAGCTTGTTTAGCAGCCTGACAAGAGGCTGTTACAATAATCAAGTCTGGAGGTAATAAAGGCGTGGACTAGTTTTTCTGGATCATGGAGACATAATGCACTTCTTAACAATGTTTCGTAGATGAAGGAAAGCTAATTTAGTAACGGTACTTACATGAGTGTCGAATTAAAGATCGGGATCGATAGTGACAGAGGTTCTTTACAGTTAATGCTGGAGAGGCTGAGGAACCAGCGAGATCAAGCTTTAGACCTGACAGTTTGTTTCTAGTAGCTTTCGAACCTAGTAGAAGGACTTCAGTTTTATCTGCGTTGAGTAAAAGGACGTTATGTGACATCCGGTCTTTTATATCTTTAACGCAGTCCCCAATCTTATTTAATCTAGGTTTATCATCAGGATTTGCAGAGCAGGGGCAATAGTCTGGTTAGGACCACTCATGCATTCTTAGGCACAAATGTGAAGACCTTGTCGAAGTGTAAAGGTTGGTATATCTGTGAAGGACTCAGCAATGTATTTTTTTGGAAGAACCACAAGGGGGAGCAAGAGGATTCGAGCAGATTCACGGTAACCGGTCATCTGTGGGTAATTTCCTGAACCTTCTTGTTTGCTGGCTCCACAAGTGAAAGGGGAAACTGAGCAAGAGCAAAGATGCCACAAAAAGAACGGCTCACAGGGACTAAACTAATCAGGGAATGAGTGAGAGCATGTCTTTTATTCACAAAACACAGGGCACATCTATAATACAAAACACAGACTTTTTATATAAAACAGCCATCAACAATGTGATACAAAATCAATAGCTTTTTTTCAACGTCTAGCATAAACAATGTGCATGCATTAAAAAAGCACTCAAACCTAATAAATCTACAGCACAATAATGCACAAGATGAAAAACATGAATTATTTGCCCACCAATATCAGATCTGCACCAAATTAGTTTAAGCTGCTAAAACCTGCATTCTTTTGTTTGTAACTACTGTGTTGTTTTCCTACTATTTTTGTGCTTAATAGTTTTATTCTGTTCTTGTAAAGGACAATGAATGACTTATGTATTATAATGGGCTACATAAATAAACTTGACTACTACATAATGGCAAACATTTCTCATACATTTTCCCATTTCTGCATTTAACTAAAACCATTCAACCATACATTTTTTCATTATATCAATTCATTGTGTATTTGTACATAATATAAATTACACAATGACAGTAAAATATTTAAAATATTTGCCCTTTGTCTCCCACACATCCCTAATCATGATTTATTTAGCATATAGCACCACATGGTTATGCCACCTAACTACTTTAAAGTGTAGCGTCACACCAGCAAGATCCAGTACATTCAACACACAACATTCTAAAACCAAGCTGTTGTTTTAACTGCACACCTTTATAACTCTCTTCTTCAAGTATTAATTGTCCCCAATATTCATTCAGTGGCCTCACCAGCCACTGTTTATCTGGGAGCTTCTGGAGAGGCTGAGCAGCTTTAAGTACCTGGGCGTCCACATCAGTGAGGACCTCACCTGGACACTGACCCCACACAGCTGGTCAAGAAGGCTCAACACCGGCTGAACTTCCTGAGGAGGCTGAGGAGGTTTGGAATGTTAGCTAAGATCCTCAGCAGCTTCTACAGCTGCATTGTGGAGAGCACTGACCAGCTGCATCACTGCATGGTATGGCAGCACCACTGCTATGGACCAAAAACGCCAGCAGTGTGATAACGATTGCGGAGAAGATCGTCAGGACTCTGCTGCCTCTCTGCAGAGCATCTACCACCTCAGAGGCCAGAGGAGAGATCCATCCTCAAAGACACCACACACCCCCAACACGGACCCCACACACCCCCAACACGGACCCCACACACCCCCACACGGACCCCACACACCCCCAACACGGACTGTTCACACTCCTGCCCTCAGGACGAAGGTTCAGAAGTGTGAAATCTAGAACCTCCCAACTCAACAACTCCGTCTTCCCCACTGCCATCAGACTCCTGAACAGCTGACCTACCTCAACTGTAATTTTGCACATTGGTCCTTTGCACATCCATCTACCTCATACTGTAATTTGTACAGTTGATATTTCTACACATCACTTAAGTCTTCACTTATTTTTATTTCTGCTATATATATATATATATGTTATTATTTTTATTTTCTTTATTAACTCTTAACCTAACTTGGCATTTGTGTGTGGACAGAAAAAGAAAGAATTTCATTGCACAGAGAAATGCAATTTCTTCTGTACATATGACAAACGCTTTTAATCTTTGAATCTATGGTAATGAAACCATAGCAACCACAGCTTGTGCATAATCATCCTGTCAAACCAGTCAAACAAGTGACACCAATCTCACTGACAAGGACATATTAAGGTGGTCGGCAGTCAGACACAGTAACTGGGGCAAATAAAAGAACGACACAACACAAAGTAACAGATAAAATCTGGTTTCTCTCCACACTGGTGTATTCTGAGGGCAGAACTCTTCCTACAGCTTCACCCACACTGAGCAGTGATGCTCTTTCTCTCAAGTGTGAATACGCTGGTGTCTTCTGAGGTTACTGTTATCTCTAAAACTCTTCCCACACTCTGAGCAGTGATACGGTTTCTCTTCAGTGTGAATAAGCTGGTGTGATCGAAGATTATTCAGTGTAATAAAACTCTTCCCACATTCTGAACAGTGATATGGTTTCTCTCCTGTGTGAATGCGCTGGTGTCTTCTGAGGTTACTATTCTCTCTAAAACTCTTCCCACACTCTGAGCAGTGATACGGTGTCTCTCCTGTGTGAATTCGCTGGTGTCTCCTGAGTGAACCATTCTCTCTAAAACTCTGTCCACACTCTGAGCAGTGATACGGTTTCTCTCCAGTGTGAATAAGCTGGTGTGATCGGAGATGACACTGTACAGTAAAACTCTTCCCACACTCTGAGCAGTGATACGGTGTTTCCCCCGTGTGAATACGCTGGTGTTTTCTGAGTGCACTATTCACTCTAAAACTCTTCCCACACTCTGAGCAGTGGTGAGTTCTTCCTTGTCCTTGTGTTGGTCCATGAGATGAAGTGTTGATGAGAAGGGTAGTAGAAGATGTTTTCTGAGGACTGGAGCTTCCTGAAACCACATTCTCACTTTTTAACTCTCCTGAGATCAGCACAGTCACATCTTCCTCTTTAGGCTTCCACAAATCCCTCACAGTTGCTTTCATTGATGTAGCTGTGGCAGTAAATTGTGACTGTGGAAGTGGGTGTGCAGTAGCAGAAGGAGAAGACTTGCAGGTGGTCATTCTTTCTGGAAGACAAAAATGAAAAAAGTCAAGTAGGTTTATTTTCGTTTCAGCCATATGCACAGTACACAGTGAAATGAAACAACATTCCTCCAAGGCCACAGTGTTCCTCCAGGACCATGGTGCAACACAAGAACAAAAACAGAAACACCACAAGATTCCACATGTGCAGGCAAGACACATTACAGCATACAAAGAGAGCAGGAAAGAGAAAGAAAGAAAAACACGAGCAACAAAACAACAGCATGAGACAAATTTTAGTGCAGTCGACATTTATATGAATACAGTATTATGACAGATACTGAACACTAGCAGCAAGTGCGCAAAATGCAAAACACAGACACAAAAGCAATAAATAATTGCGTAAATAACAGCAGCACCAGGACAGATATTTATAATAAAAAGTATTTACAGTGGCAGTTGTCTAAGTTTTTAAGTTCAGGAATGTGAGTGTTGCTGTGGGTTCAACTGATAGATCTGCGGTACTGGGACACATAGTTAGATAAATCCTAAAGGTTTGTCTGAGTTACACACTTGCACTTCCTCCAGCCGCTAATCTGATTGCTTTTAACTCCCCATGTCACTATTTTCCCCATGTAATGACTTTATTCATGAATATTCTGCATTTCTTTTGTGTATTCTTTCCTGTTTATGCGAAAAGCATCCCCGTGAAGCCCCTGCTTTTACAACGTGTTCCTTCACATAAAGAGCAGCTTTTGGAAAATGTGGTTTTGCAGAATAAAAGATGCCATCTCTTTTAAACATTATGTTAAAAAGAGTTTATCTCAAACATTGTTCATATTGTTCAAGATATAAGAGCAGTTAATGATTTGGTCATTCCAATGTTTCCGAAAGTGTAAAATCCGTTAGTTTTAATCCTTTAAACACAACTCATTTAAGTATAATAAATCGTGTTCAAGTCCAGTAATAAGTGTTCACTTCTGATTACACTGTAGTGGATCTCTGTTCAGCGTTTGAACATGTTGCTTTGCTCTCTGATGAACAGTATCTTTATGCTTTTAAATTTTAAATCAGCGTTATATATGGATGTGACTTCCTATGAAAGGCCCTTCTTCTCTGTTGTCATTGTTTAAAAAGACCTGATGATGGAGGTGGATGATTGATTCTCCACGGGCTGCTAGTCAG